>JANHGL010121035.1:82095-270602 GCA_024611195.1 Ceyx melanurus | reverse complement strand
TGCTCATTAGGTCTTATCAACATGGGTTGTTCACTGACAGTAAATCATGACCTTTTTCTGTGAGAAAACTCTCCACACTTAGGGAATGAGACTTGCAGATGATTAAGAAAAAAATACTAAACTAATTCAGGATGGCTCTTTGTAAAGCTAATGTTGGAGGGCTCCAGATGTTCAAATCTGGGACGAAATGCAGTTTTGATGAATGCAAACTGAAGGACGTGCAGTAGTGAGAAGAGATGGTCCCACACATTCACAACAATGAGCTTCAGTTTAGCTATTGTCAATGGAAAAGTTCTTGGAATTTGTTGGGACAGTTCTGGGTAAACATCAGCTTACTGTATGGTGGTAATGGAAACAGAAAACTCAGTATGGAATTGTGGAAAAAAAACCCCACCAGCAACCACTGGTGGCAAGCCCTGCCTAGGGAATAAGGATGGATTAGGTGAATCCCAGAGGTCCTCTTTGGCCCTGGTTTCTATAGGCCCCAATGGTAAGAAAGACTGGACAGAGCTTGGCAGAAATCACCAGACCCATTTCTCCCCCCAGGGCACAGTTAGCCCCAGCCTCTGCTGGGCTGGGTGGATCTTTAACTCATTCATTACAAGCACTCCATAGTGGCAGGTTCACAACCTGCCTTCCCAGTCCTTTCTGGGACCTGTTGGAGCATGTCCAGACTCCTCTGGACACAAAGATGATCAGAGGCCTGGGACACTTCACCTGTTTGGGGTGTTCAGCCTGGAGAAGGCTGCAGGGAGAGCTCATTGCTGTTCACATAAACCTCCCTTCTGGAGGAAACCTGTCTGAAGTGGCTTTCTCACTTGCAAGCAGCTGAGTTGCTGTCCTGCAGCAGAGTAGACCCATTGCAGTGAGCTCCAGGTACTGCCTGGGCCTGCCCCAGCCTGGGCAGGGAGAGCTGTGTGCTGGGCATTTCTCATGGGCTCCTGGGCAAGGGGCATGCCATTGTTTGCTGAGACACAAGCGCTGCTCTGTTCCCTTCCACTACATTCCAATTTCCTTCTTGTTCTTACAACTGCAAAGTATGGGTTGAGGGTTTTGCTGTTGCTGTTTTTGCAGCTAATGGTGCGTGCACTGGAAACACTTTTTGACATGTCAAATCTTGGCAGTGGAGCTTGTTTATGGAGAGAAAGATGGCAGTAAGGAAATAGGTGATTTAGCATGTAAGCAGAGAACCATACTTAATTCTTACATTACAGAACATGCTTATTGTTTAAAAATCACAAATTGAAGTTTATTTTCGGCCTTAACTATTTGTTGGTGTTTTGTCATTTCAGTCATATTCAGATATAGTCGTATTAAGATTGGATGTGGCACTTAGTGCCATGGTCTAGCTGGATGTCATGGTGTCAGGTCTTAGGCTGGACTTGATCTCAAAGGTCTATTCCAGCCTCAACAATAATTCTGTGTGTGTAACAGCATTTGCAGTACTTGTTTAAATATGCCTAGAGGTTAGGTCAAATGGACAAAATATAATTCACATTGTACAGCATTCAGTTTTAGTGAAGACTGCTGGTGTTGGAAGAAATCCAGGTACACAGTAACACTTGTGGTGTTTCAGAGTTCATATGTGTAGATTTAAAACACATTTGAATACAGCTTGTTGGTTTTCAACATATCTTATAAAGGAATATGCTCTTTGTGTTGATCCCCACTTAATTTAAGTCACTGTCAGGAGGAGGGAATGAAATAAACTGTTAACCTTTGAAAGCCAGAGCACAAACAAATAGTGTTTAACTTGTGGACATTTCAAACAATGGTGTTAATTTTGATTGCCTTTTTGAAGTAGGCTTATTCTTTTTGTTCTTGGTTTGGAAGCTAACCATATTGTTTGGAACTTTTCTGCAGCTGTGAAGAATGAAGTTTGTCATGCAGTAGTTTAGTGAGATGACATCATGAGATGATTTTGACTGCAGTAGCAGTTTGCTGGTGTTTGCCCTTATGTAAGCGTGATCACTGGCATCTATTTGCATTTGGTTTAAATCAAGTAAGCATTGATGGAATTGCATTCTGTGGCTATTTACTGGATCCTGTTGGTTTGGGCTATTGTCATTTTGACTTGAAAATCATTCTACTCAATCTGTGTTTCAGTTTGTTCTCCTAGGAGGTGCTCTACGTAAGTCAGTCCTCTTATCTTTAGATAGCAGAGCATTCCCGTAAGGCCGTGTTGGGCTGCCCTGGGGATCTCAGGGATGTTTGAACAGTGGCACACCAGTTCTTTGAAGTTCTGGCATGACCCAAGGCCTCTCCCATGAGCTTATGGAGTACTGGAGAGCAGAGCAAAACCTGTCGTGGGGCCAAACTCTCCCTCAATCATCTTAACACTGCTTTACACTACTGGCTTGTACGTACCCGTGTGGGCTGCAGCTGGTACAAGGGATGACCAGGCTGAACATTGGCATTCCTGCCATTCTGGCAGGTGGGTAAGGAGCTGATTTTTGCTAAATAAATATGGGCCATAAGATAGGCTCATGCTTACTGGAAACTCTTTGTTTTTGCTTTGTTTCTAGTCTATAGTCCAGACAAAATATTTTGCCGACCAGGATATGTGAATCATTCTTTGTAAGGCTTCGTTTATCAGCTGTGTTCTGAAAATGTTTTGGATGAGGGAAGCATTGAATACACTCAGAAGTGTTATTGTTAACGTGCGTTTTTACAGCTGTTATGCAAAAATTGCACTTGGGCAAGATCAAAATATTATTTAATTGTTGTAGCCTTTTGGAACCACAGGAAATACACAGGGTGGAAAACTCTAAAATGACTTGTCACTCCTCATCACCTGTAGGTGAGCAATGGTATACAGACTTAAAAAAAAACCATCACGCACACACAAAAATAATCTTAGCAGCTGGTTAGTTCTAGGGAAAAAAAAAGTTGTTCCTTCATCCTTTATGCATTGCTGATACTTCTGCTTTGAGTAGAAAAAAGAATACTTTAAAATTTCCTTTATCAATGTAGAACTTCATGTACAGTGCAAAATTGATGTTAAGGATTGAGTGAACATTTTTTTTTTTCTCTGTAGTCTGAATTTAAATGATAGTAAGGCTATGTGCATGTGAATACAGGTGAGGAGGGCACTGTCTAAAATGCTGTATGGACTTTCAGTCTGCATCTCATTGCCTGAGGGACTGTGGCAGTTGCTATGAAGTTGAGGGGAAAATGGTGTTCTAGTAGACAGTTGAGATAACCTTCCAGTCATAAAATTCTGTATGCTTTGAACCAATGTAAAATTTAGTAGAACATCAGTGTTTGGGTGATGTGTCTGCTGGGATGTGAGTGTGTACAGCTCCATGTGCCAGCTGCTTTCCCTGAAGGTGTATGGCTCTGTAAATGCTGAGGCACTAAGCATTGCAGAAAAATGTAGCTTAAATAACAATAAGAAATGAAAAAGGGCTCTGGAAGAGGAGCTGAGAGATGACAAACATTGACTTTTAGAGAGCAGGTGTGCAGTGTACAGAGGAAGAACAACTCAGTAAAGGTAGTGGAGATAAAATGAAAAGATTTAGAAGTTGAGGCAGTTTCTTATTACAGATGATTGAAAATGAGATCAGGAGGAATTGAATTTCAGAGCAAACATCTTGCATGTTGAGATGTGCTAAATTATGTTGAGAGATTGGAGTCTAGGTGTGTGTGGCTTGAGCAGGAATTTTCAGTCATGTGTGATGGAACTGCAAATAAACCCTTGATGTAAGACTCATGTGAATTTTTGGAGGTCAAGCTAATTTCCTAGCTCTAGTGTGACTGTGTCTCCAGTGTAAAGCAGCACTAAGACACACTGATGTTTCCATTTAGCTGGAAGCTAGAATCTTTCAAAGAGGTTTTATTTCATTTGATTGCAAGCTAAAGATGAATGTAGTTTTGGATGTTACGGAAATACTTCTTTTATTGGTCAACTGCCCAACCTGGAAACACTTCCTGAAGTGATGGTTGTTTTGCATATGTGTGTAATGCCAGCCGAAGTTACACTTTGCTCTTTCTGTGGATTATCTTTCTCATATTGAATACAACAAACCACAGGACATGTTTTTAGCTTTGTTAAAACTTCACCTTGAAAATTTCAGAAAGCACGTTACGTTCTGCATAAGGAATGTTATTTATGATGGATTCTTCTATTGTAAAGCAAGATGCATATTGTAAAACATGCTTATTTTGGCTTCTGATTTCTTGGCTTGAAGGGATCACTTTCTCTCTGCTTTGTCTTTTACACAGATGTGCATTTTATTTCTGCTTAATTTTACTGTAATTCTTCACGTGCACGTTTGGTGATGAAGTAGCAAATCATCCTTTACAAAACATTTGGATGCTTTACTGTGTACCAAGTCATTTTTGAGTTCTGGGGAATAAATTAGTATAATGAAGCAGCTGAGATCCAAACATGTCAGAATAGAACTTGAGAATAAGCATTCTGCTATTTCAGCTGCTCTGTGCAAGATAGTTTTTTTGGAACATGAAATATGTAATTGCTATGTGTGAGAAAATGCAAAAGCCTTTTAATTTGATGTAAACAGTGTCATAATGCTCCATGTTATATTTTACTCCAGTGTTGATAATTCTTACTTAAACTTTGTAATATTTGGTAAGAAGACAGATGTATCTAAAGAAACATCACAAAATATTTCAAATAATCTCAACGATAAATTGATTTTTATTCTTCATGGCAATCTTTCATTATTTTTTTTTTTACAATTTTTAAAAACTGGAAAACAAGCCTTTGCCTTTTCAGCCATGAACCAGACGTGAGTCAAAGATCCTTAAGTTAAGGGAAAAAATGGTCCTGTGTCACAACAAAACTTGTCATTCTGCTCTGGAGAGGTTTTTCAGCTTGTCCACACAGCCCAACCAAGTGCTGCTGAGTTGATGGTGCAGTCAAATAGCTGAAGAACCTGCCTTGGAGGGTTTCTCTGCACAGGGCCTCCAGTGTGGGAGCTGTGGGGGGATACAGTCTGTGCAGGTAGGGACACCTTATCCTTAGTTTAAAAACCCCTTCTCAAAAAGTGTAAGGAAATACAGGTGTGATAGCTCATGTTTTCTGACATAATTCTTTAAGAAATAGCTACTTCTCCTGTTGGATAGCTCTGAAACAACCTTATTTTAAGTGCCTTAATCTTAATATGTTATTACAATAGCATCAACAAATTTAGTCTTGGCTAAGGTTTTAGTCTAAAAACTCATGTATGAGTTCTGCACAGTCTCTGCATGGTCTTGAGAATAAATAACCCCCCTATCTTCTCCCAAGACAGAAGCTTTCCAGAAAGGCCTGGGAACTATTGGGTACAATTATGATCTGCTCATACTCCACCTTTAATCATGCAACACTGAGGATTGTTAAGGGGTTTTTTGGTTATGTTCCTCTTATTTCCTTCTACCTCTGCCTTTAAATCTGCTTCTGTTCATTTCAAGTTAATACATGTTCTCATTGTATTGGGCAGAAGAAGGAAAGAACTTGAAACCTGGCTGGAGTATGTGGAAAGCTATTTCAGTTTAAGGACAAATTACTTCTTTGGAAGTTGCACTGTAGAATATTTATGTTCCAATATTATGTTTTTTGTCATAGTAATTGAGAGCTATCTTACCAGATATCCATAGTACCTTCATGATTTAAAGAAAAACCTTCAGAAGTCATCAGTGGATTTTATACTTTTATATTCTTTTCATAGCACAAGGAAGTAACAAATAAATGACGAAATTAGTGTAGCAAGATTTTTTTTTTTCCTGATTAAATTAACGTTACTTTATTCAGTGCCATATCTGTTAAGGATACAGAACTGAAAAATGGGACTGAAATAGTAACTTGGACTTTTCTGTTGCAGTGCAATAATAGCTATTCTTGTCATCATGGCTGCAAGAAAGTGAAAGATGAGTAATGATGTGGGTTGGGGAAGATGCCTTGCATAAAGTTGAGCCTGGGGTAAACTGAGAAGCAGAGAGAAGTGGACAGTAGTGGGATGGAGGTACAAGTGTACGCAGGGCTGAGCAAGGAGACATTTGGGAGTTAAAAGTTAGCAGAGATTATGTACACAGAGGGTTGTCACCTGTAAGCGTTTGTTAAGCGTGTGGTGGCTGGATGTAATGCTTTATTTACATAAGGGAAGAGGTGTTGCAAAGGAGAAGGTGTTTGGCATGGACAATGTGTGTTTGCCATGCTCTTCTCTCGGTGCCAAGGGCCAGTAACAAATGCTGCTTACATGAGTAAAGAAGCTTGCAGCTTATAAATTTAGAGAGCAGCTCTCATCTGTGGATGGATTTCAGCTATTTGGCAAACTAAACAGAAAGTCAGGCAAGTAGGTTTCAAAGTAATGCTTCTTCTCTTCATGAGCAATAAAACTTTTAATATGGCAAATAGATTGTTTGCAAGATAGAGATTTTAGTTTTGCTTACAACATTTATCAAACAGAATACCTATTAATCCTTTGTTGTGGACCAGACTTACGTGTTAAAATGTCCTTTGCAGGAGGACATTAAAAGGAGAGATTTGAGACTGGCCATTAGTAGTGATGTATTTGGTTGTATTATGATGGTAGCAGGATTCAGTACTGATTTTATCAGGTGAGGGAATGCAGAGGGCTAGAGCTGTGTTGGTGCAGTGATTCTGTAGTTGATGGGTGGTCACTGAAGGAACCCATTGTGCTGCTGGGCAGTCTTGGAGATTTTCAGCTTGTGTCATAGCTACTGGAAGGGCATGTTGAAGAACAGCCCTCAGTCTTTGTGGACATAACACTGGGCATTGGCCTTATTCCTACAGGGCAAAGGGTAAGGGAAGTGGAAAGGTGGCTTGTAACCAAATTCCACTTGCCCTCTGGTGCTGTGCTGCTGCTCTGGGACACCTGGCCAAGCATACATAATGTCAGAGTCTTGCTAGTGAACCACATTCTTTGCAGACAGAGAATATATGCAATTTGCCACAGAGAATATATGCAATTTGCCACAATTTGTATGTATTATGCAGAGTGTAGAGTTTAGCAAGTAGGAAAGAAAAATTAATGTTAAGGACTGGCTTAGCAATGGGAATATTTTATAATAGTGTGCAGTTTGCATCTTGGTAGCCTTTAATTAAAACAAAGGCAAAGTACTTTCTGGCATGTTAATCTCATGTGACCAATTCTTCATTCATCAGGAGCTGAATTCTTGTTGATCTTTTCCCCTACTAGAAAGTTGTAGCTCCCCTCTACTCTCCTTATCCCAAAGGCATTGTATGTTTTAAAGAATGTGAAAGGTATTTCTTGAATTCTTTTATACTCAGAGTATTTAATTTCACTGTTTAAATATTTAAACTTGACTGAAACACAAATGGCTAATTTATCATTTTTACTTAACTCAGATGATATCATTCTGATTGTTCAATGTGTTTTATGTAGAATACTTCCTTACTAGATTCAGTTTTTGGCTTGTACGTCTTTATTGTTCCTAGATCCAAATATATATGCTTCCCCAAAAAAACCCAAACCACTCACCTTCGAAAAAACAAAAAAAAAAGCCCCAAAGCACCCAAGCCATAACCTTGTTATTCTGTCATAGATCACTTCTGCAGTACAGTCATTCTACAGCCAGTGCTCAGAGGTGGGTGTTCTCTTTTCCTCCCTTTCCTGTGCAGGACTAAGGTGGTCAGCAATGGAATCTTGTTGTCAGTCTATCAGGACCTAGTTTTGCCTTCATTCATGATTGAATTAAATGGAGCCAGTTCTGAAGTGCCTTCTGTCTTTGGCATGTTGAGCTACAACATGAGCTCTACTCCAGAACATAATTGGAAGTTATTAATACTAAAGGAGAGAAAGCATTCACCCAGAAATAAAACATGATTACAATTCAAGCCAAATAGGATAAATAGCCTCAAAATATTATTTATTAAATGTCTAGGTCAAGTGCCTAAGCTTTTTGTCATGGAACATGTTGCTGTACATGGAGATACTTATAGGTATTTGTGTTTCTCTCTTCAGACGTGATTTACACTTGAATGCTTTTTTTTACTCCTGATGAAAACAATATTACTTGGTGCTGGAGTGCATTGGTTTAAAATATATATCGTATATTTATTTATATGCTAGAATTTTATAGTTTTCTTGTTTTGTAAAATTCAGTGTGTTGTAAACTCTTTTGATGATTTTACCCATGTGGAAGATCTCCAGAGGGACTGCTGCAGTTGAATTTGTTTGTTGCAGTTACTGTGCCTATATCTCTCCCAAATGGCAGTTGATCCAATAAAGAGATCTTTGATGTAGTCCATCAGAATCCACAAAGTTGCTGAACTATATAGGCTAAATAAATTGACTGTATTTAAGCTAATATGGATAATCACATCACCTCTGAAACAAAGAGTAGTGTGATACAGGTGAGGATTAAAAAAATAAATTAAAAACTAAATTATTTGGAGTTAGGTCTGTTGCTTTTTTTTTTTTAATGAACTGTAAATGGAAAAAAAAAAAAGCAGATTAACTTCTTAAGGTAATGTTTACTTTTAAACCTATGCCAGCCTTCCTCTAGATTGTACAACCGTCTATCTCAAGGTGCATTAGATCATTCATTCTTTTGTTAATGAATCACTGGAATTATTTGTTTGACAGTGAATCACAAAGCAGGTTTGAATGAAGCTTATTGAGGAGTGTGTTATTATCAAATTTGCATCACAAATGCTACATTCCTACATATATTTCATTGGGTTTCATTGAGTTACTGATCCTGTTCTTCTTGTCTGCTTGTTCTTTCTTTCCTCCCTACTTTTTTTTTTATCATTCTCTAAAAGGACAGCTTGAATTTAAGCTTACTACCTTTCATAGCTGGGGCATTTTCTTTCCTATTGCTTCAATGTGATAACATGCCAAGCCCATCATTTTTGTAGGTAAGAATCTGCTCTAGCTATAGGGCACCATTTACTACCTCACACTGACACTCTTGCTTACAAGTAAGGTTAGATGTAAAAATGTTTTGATTGCATTAAAATCACCTGAGTAGATGTTCAGAACTCTATAATAAGGTGAAACTTTACAGTGTAAAATGAGCTGAGGATGTAGATATTAATTTTTAGGTTGTGTTAAAGATGAGCTGCTGGTGCCCAAAGGTAGTCTCCACTATGGATGTGTATCATTCAGGTTAGCTTAGCATCTCTGCCTGTTTCTGAACATGCTTGAGTCTTGGTAGAAGAAATTCAGGTAAATGTCAACTGCTGTGAAGGAACAACTGGGAAGTTCATAATGTGTTGAGATTGTAATTTATCTTACTGTTTTTGTATGGTCCATAATGCTCTTGCTAGTTGGCTAGAGGATGTTCGTTGTGGACTAGCAAGGGTTTAATTGTAACACACCTGGCCTTAAGAGAAAAACAAAATATTTTTTGGCTTTGGTACCTGCTTGAATTTGTTCAAGGTAAGTTTTAGTTTACTGTGTTTTTACACACCTTGAGTTTGTACAGGCATTTTTTCCCCCAAAGACCTATGAAGTAAATGTGCAGTCAGAAGGTGTACCTTTTTTTTTCCATGTTCATACCCATCCTTTTGTGTTTCCATGCATTTGTCAGGATGTTCAGGATCTCTCCGTTGAGATGCAGAGCTGTTTCTTAATAGGTGTGATACTTGGGTTTACTCCTGCTAGGCAGTGTCAAGGCTTTCAGCAGCCTCTGCTGCCCTCTCCTGCTGTGCTTTCTGTCTTCTGTGCTTGGAAAAGAAAGTGACTTTCAGGACAGAGACAGAACAAAATGGGCCCTTCAGCTTCACAAACGGCTAGGGTGAAGGATTCCATGCACCATGATGTTCTTCTGTAAAATGGAGATATTTCTAGCTTAATACAGGTTCTCCTACCTCCTAAAACATATCAGTGCTGTGGGCTGGGGAGAAAGACCTCAGACATACTACTCGGTTCAATGTGGATGAAAAACCCCTGTGGAATTGTCATGCTAGTTGTGATGGCAGCAGCTGCTTACATTTCAAGTGGTAGGCTAATCTGGCCTTGCTAATCTTAGGAACTTCTAATTACTTTTTCATGTTCCTTGGTTATAGGTAGCAGGAAAACCACCTTTAACTGTATCATTAGTACTGCCAAAGACACTGAGTGTGGAAGTTAACATTTGATATGTAATTTGGGTGGTTGATGCAGTGTTTGACCAGAGTCAGGCTACAATAACTGCTTTCCTTTTAAAAGTACAAGCTCTCATTTTGTGAAGCTTTTTCATATTTATAGTTAAAATGAGGAAAAATAGTATTGAAAGGTTTGAAAGTGGAAAATCTGTGTAAGGATATGTACCAGGGTATGAAAACAATTCTTTCTTGAGGAACCAAGTGCTCTGAGGCTAGTTGGCAGGAGCACTAAGGAGGAGATTACAAGTGTGTCCTGAAAAGAAAGTTGTGTGGGATTTTGCATGTATGCCATTAAATGGTGTAACAGTATCTTTAAGGGCTCCTGTTTTGGATAACAAATAAAAACAGTTTAGTGAGAATGTTTTAAAATACATTTGAGTGGTGTATAAATATGCAGTGGAAACGGGGACCTGGATGACATTGTACAGGACAGGGAGTACTTAAAGTGCAGACCTCTGTGAAGTAATGTTTACTTCAGAAAGTATCATCTGTCAGTTTGACAAATAAAGCTGAACTGCCATAAATTTCTGTTATAAACATTTGCTTACGTAAAGACACTACTAGAATCTAGTTGCATAGTGAAACCTTTCTGAATATATTAATCTGAGATGGGGAGTATGTATTCTGTCATTTTAAAGCACTTCCTCTAGCTAGCTGTATTACAAAATACAATTTATTTATCCAGCTACTTTTGGCTTTCAGGTTCTGGTCCAAAAGGCTGCAGCACTTTGCTAATTCAGTAGGCGTGTGTCTCGGCTGGAAATTGGTCTGACAATCCAGAAAATAAAAATACTATGTAAGTTGTTATCTCCCCTCTGGGGAACACAGTGATATTATCAGTGGCTGCTGGCAAGTGTTTGACTGAGCAGGCTTGAGCTGGATCCCAAGATTATATTCTTTCCCCAGCTGAGACAAGTTCCTTTTCCTCCATGCCTCAGTTGAGGAGGAACTTCACAAAAGGGTTTGGAAAGGCTCTGTGTTCTACAGCAGGCATTGAGGAATTACCTGGGTGCCCAGTGCATGCTGATTGGCTGTCATATGCTGCATCTAATTTGGGTCCAAAATCATCCTTGAATTAAGGGACATCATGCACGAGGAAGGATAACTTAAAACAGTTTGGTGGGGTTTTTTTCTGGTGTGTTGCTTTCCGAGTGCAGAGATATTCTCTCCTCTTTGTAGTTGTGATGATCTGGAAGGATAAATGTACGAACAGTTGGAAGCAATTTGGCAATTTGACACTCAGACTGTATTACACGTGCAGGTCCCTCAAGACTTTAAAGTTTGTAGGGCTTTTAATATCTATCCTGCATATTGGTAGGGCTGGATAATAGTGGAGTGCTCTCATTTGGAGGTTGCATGTTCAAGACAGGAGTGTCTGTAGCCCTCGGGGAGCTTTTGGTGATAACCTTTGATTTCTGGAAACTGGGAAACAATGCCATAATGATTTGCTCTTATTTTGATTTTTGCATTCTAAAACTAAAAGTGTAGTTAATTTCCAGTGGAGTTTCAGTTTACTGATAGATATCTGAATAAAAACAGATGAATAAACTCTTATGTCTGTGATCCTGAATACTTTCTTAACATTTCTGTTGAGTGTTTTGAGTATGGTATCTGCTGAATCTAATGCATTATAGTTACTGTTGGCTTACATATTTGGGCACTCATAGATGACATACATAATGGCATGCTGGGGTCAGAGCCAGGAGCTGGGATTGAATGTGGTAGCTTTGTGTGATGAGTGAATGCTTTTTCTCTTTGTAAATAGCATCGTTTCAATAGTAACACATCTGCTGTGCCACTGTTCTTCCTGGCTTCTGCAGTATGGTCATAGATTATATGCAAAGGTGAAGCCACTTCTTCACTTTCCCAGTCATTATTCATATATAGCACTCTTGATTTTTTTTCTAGCATGTTTGAACTAACAGCTTAGAGCTTAATGAGAAGATTATTTTAACCTAAGCCAATGTTCTTTATATACAGGTGACATTTCTGGAATAATTTTATGATAGTATTTCCACAGTTGAACTTTGTTCAATAATTTTCCTTTGGAACTTTGGGTGTAGCTTTCATTTATTTTCTTTTGGGAGGTAATATTGAAGTGCTGGATTTCGTTTCTTTCTTAGATTTGTTTTTTTTTTCATCTTTTTATTTATTAAAAAAAAATAAATTGTTCTTAAAGTGTTCTGAGTGACTGCAGCTCATCACTGATAGGTAGGCAGCTCTCCCACATTAAATACTGGAGGCTTAGTCATGTAAAGCAGATTTTGCCTAATTGTGCCAGAGTGCAATGACTTACTCTGACACATCTGGTTCTGTTCTACTATTGAGATTTTTGCAGGATTCAAAACTAAGAACAAAAGGTAACAGAGAACACAAGTACAGAACAGTTGTCCCTGGTTGTACTTTCTTGTCCTTAATTTTAGAGGAGTAAAAATCCTTTTGGGTCTGGTTCATACATTCATACAGTATGAACAGAAGGAAGGCTTCCTGAGCCCTTTAACAATGTGCCTTCCATAATGCACTCTTTATTTAAAGTCTTACAGCATTGGTAGTTGTGTGGATCACATGAATATGAACACACTACTTACACTTGAAAACCCCAGAATTGGGAATATTTTCCCTGTACAGACTGAAGAACATTCATGCTCCATGCGTGGAGAATGAGAAAACACATGGACACTTTAGCTGGAATGCATCTGGCACAGCTCTTCCTTGGGGAGATGGAGTGTTCCATAGCTGTGAGTTGTTTTCTTTCAGAGTGGCAGAAAAAATTGTTCTATATTTGTTCTTTATCCAAGATATTCTGGCCTGCTGGATTCTTTTGCAACTTGAGAACTGACTCCATCTTGTATTCCACATATGTTGTATCACCATTACCACAGAGATGGAAATGTTAAGATGCTTCACCAGTAATCCTTTATGAAAACAAAAATAACCAAGATGTTTTTGGAAGATTGCCTTCTTGAAAAGGCACTGAATGTCTCCCTGGATCTGAGGGCTCCTGGCTGTCACAAGTTGACATCACCAAAGCCAGACTACTTAGCACCAGGCAAGTTTTTGTCAGCAAGCTCTTCAGGTGCTGCTATCCTAACAAGTTCATTTTGAGGAAATTGCCTCTATATCTACATGATAAATTTGACAACCTGCTCAGCAACAGACTATTCAGTAAAATCCAGCATATATTACCCTGTCGTCCTGTAGGTGCTACATGTTCATGATCTCACACCTTGGAGAGTATGGCTGCTTGTGCCAGGAAAATGAAATAAAGAAGCCAGAACTAGGACAGTAGCAGTTGTCTTGTGAGTTGTAGATTTGCCTCCACAAGACCTTCATTCCTTTTCTGTGGCTATACTTCAGCACTCAGCTGGTGTGTATTACTTACAATAAACTATCACTGATTAAAATAGTGTGATTTTATTCTAAGCAGGTTCATTTTTCCTTGCCCAATGAAAATTCCTCACCTTCATGGAAGTAGTACCTTGGAACCTTTCCAGAAGGCCGTTGTCTTTTGGAACCATTATTTTCTTCTTGGGAAGAGTGTCCTATAGTGATTAAACTTGATGAAATAAGTAGAGGATGTTCTTCAGTGTGGAATCATGTTCTGTGGTCGTGTTGTATCATCTGTCTGCAGCCTGGATGTCATTGCCTGTTAAGGAAATCTGATTAACATCCTGAATCCTGTGTGGTGGGTTGACCCTGGCCAGTGGCTAAACCCTTGCCCAGTGTTTGCTTACTCCCCTGCAGCAGGACAGGGGAGAGCAGCAGAAGGACAAAAATGAAGGAAATCTTGTAGCTTCAGGTAAGATCAGTCTTCATGTCCCATCTTCTTTTGGTTGGAAAAACTTCTGCAGTTTTCTTACTGACATTCTATAGCATTGGAATATCTCTGGTCAGTTTGGGCCCACTGCCAGGCTGTGTACCCCACAACCTCTCTGCCACCCCCAGCCTACTCACTGCAGAGTGAGAAATGGAGAGAGCCTTGGTGCTGTGCAAGCCTGTCAGTGGCAGCTATAACAGGTTTAATATCAACAGTGGTTTAGTCACAACTAAAACACTACTGTGGAGGCTGCTGTGAAGGAAATTTATTGAGATTAAACCCACTACCCTCTGTCCAAGAAAGTCTCCAGATTCCCACTGCTTAGTGGAGAAATGGGGAATACCAGCCTTTTAGGAACACTTGTTTTAATCCTTCTTAGCTAAGCTTTCCAGGTTCAAAAGCAAGCATTTGAAACACAAGGCTGATTTCAGTAAAGGCATTTATCCCTTTGCCACAGTGCACTTGGGCTGTCAGATTGTTTTGCACTGCTTTTCTGAAGTGAATGAGCTGTTCATCTTTGACTTCTTGCCCACTGAAACCAGACAGAATTGCTTCTTACTCCAGGTTGTCTTCAGGATGTTTCTTCAGGAGCTGTTAAGAGACCTAGATGGCAATGGTCAGTGGAGTTGTGTTGTACAAAAGCTGAGCACTGTCCCAATGGAAGCTGTGGTGTAATTGGAGTGACTTTTGAACCCTTAGTGAGGAGAGGTCGACTTTCTGATTCCAGTCTTCAAGTTTAGCTCTGTGATTACATGCTCTGCTCTCCATTGTGGTAAATCAGTATGTCTTCCTTTGAAGACAGCTGACCTATTTATCTCATGTGAGTCATCACAGCAGTGTTACCTCAGATCACTTCAAGTATCTGGAGTTCTCCTGGCAAGCATTTGTGTGGTGAGAGGGTGGGCATTGCTCACATCTGCTGTGACAGTGCTGCTGAGCCCTTGCACTTCCCCGAATCCTCCAAAAAACTGACATCAGATGTTTCATGAGAGCTGGGAAGCTCCTTTTCACTGTCATGTTGTGCAAGCACTATGGTTTTGGTTAGAAAAGCAGTTTGACATCAAACCTGTAAGAGTTCTGGACTCTGAAATGAGTGAAAGCTTAGATATGAAGGGCAACCTCACTGCCTGTTACTAGATTGATAGGTAACATGATGCAGAATCATTTCTCTTTTAATAAGAAAATTGTTTTTTGGGATGGGTACATGGAAATTTGCCTGTCAGCAGCTCACCCATGTGGGGCTTCAAATACTAATGTGTGAATTTGAGGTGTCTTGTCTCTAAACCAAGAGTAGCAGGAACAATCTTCTAATGATGATGCTGGAAGTGGAGGATCAATCTGCTTTTTATCCTACAGCAACTGCAAGCTCTTCTGCTCCTAAAAGGGTTTGTAGTCAGTCTTTCTTGGTTACACACCCAATTTCATCAGGGTGTCTGGCCATAATTTGTTGGGTTTTTTCCCTAGTTCCATTGTTGAAAATCTTTCTAGCTCAAGGAAAGGAATCTTAAGCAGTGTATTCACCAAAGAGAATGGTTGTTATGGGGAACTGAAAGAACACCTTTCTACCTGGAAGAGGAGTTAGAGGTTATCTGTTACTGTAGTAAACCTACTGTGTTTGCTTGCCTGTATTTGACATTAGCATGAAACCAGTACAGATGTTAAAAACCAGATTATGCAGGCCTGCCTCACTAGCAAACTGGTCTTGAAGATCACAGCTCATATAACAACTCTACAGAAAGCGACAGAGATTTTGGTTGTATGTATAATTTACATAAAAAATAGAGATCTGAATAATGACAAATGGCTTGGCTATAAAACATTGTTTTGTGTGTTGCTTATTTAAACTACTAGCTTTTGGTAGGTTACAGATAGCTGCAAAATGTTTGGCTGTCAAAAAAATTTAAAAACATTCTCAAAAATAACTTGAAATACTGTGGCCATTTATTGCAGTATTTTTGCTTGGATGTCAGGTACATGAGTCTATATATATCAACATATAACTGTATTTCTTTTCTTACTACACCTGTGTTCTTTGCACAGGCCAGTTTACTTCAAAAAATTTATGAAGATTTAGGGAAAGATCAAATGTATGCAGCTTAAAAGGGGAAAAACATGTCTGATTTCTAGTGAAAATCAATCTTTCACTAAATATAGAGTCCAAACCTTCTAATTCAAATATATGAATTGGATACAGCTGGAACTGTGTTCCAATGCTGAATTTGCTCTTCCTCAGGGGACAGAAAATTTGTGCAGCATCTTTCTGTCTCAACAAAATGTACTCTCCAAACTTACCATGGGTCAGTATGCTGCTGAGCCCTAGCTGAACTGCAACTATCAGCCAGCTCTGGAAAGTGGTTTGCTTACTCTCTTGCAACATTGCATTCCCTGCTAATTAGATACATCCGAATCCATGGTGCCTTTTGCAACAAGTCAATGCTTGAGAAGACACATTTGGTCTTGTACAGTGACAGTTTTCCTTATCAGCAAGATTTTCAGGTGATAATTACACTGGTAGCCTAATTTCATCCTTTTCCAAGATAGGCTGTGGTAAGGGGAAGGATGCCTCATGTCATCTGAATATTTCTTTGCTTGAAGCCCTTCAGACAGTAGGTCTTAAATGATCTTGAACAAACCATTGTAATTTTTTGGAAGGGGAAAAAAATTTCTTGTTTCCCTCTTATGAATGCCTTCAACAGGGCAAGTATATAATTTTATACACATTCTGAGAAACCCGTTTGTTTTGCATTGTCTCCACTTATTTAGGGATGCAGTAGGCATGAAATCTTGGATTTTGGAATGCTTTCTTGAATCACTATTTTTATGAGAACTGGTTTGAGGGCTCTTTCTTTTTTTTTGACTGAATTTGAGCTCTCTGACTCCCTCCCTCAGACAAAACCAGTTTTTTAGACTATTGAATACAAATGTGTGCTTCGAGGGAAGTCTTATTGTTTGCCTTAGAAAAATGTTGTCGAAAAGTTTACACATCTCTTGCAAAAGCAGACTCAAGTCCCAACAATGTGCCTATTCCACCCTGCATATCCAGCTGCTGCTATCTTTGTCAGATATTCTAGATCTAATCCTAAATTGGTAGCATATGCATTTTGGAAGCACTCCAAATTATTGAACTCAAGATACTGTTTCTGTATAATATATTTTTTTCCCTACTTGGATCTTATAAATAGTTACATGTTGTGATGCAATGAGTTTAACAGGATTTTTTTTCTTACCAGTGCATTTCAGGTTTTGTATTCTTACTTTGTTTGTAAGTATGTATTTAGCTAAGAGCTGAAGGGGAGAGAAGCTGATAGACTAACACAATATGCCCTCCTAACCCTCATTTCCTTAGGAAACCAGCTGGGGAAGGGGAAGCTGTGCTGCTCAGAAGATGCACTGAGCTCTGCCATGTGCTGCAGTAGGTAGTGCAGCACAGGAACTGTACAAGTATTTAACACTGGAGAAAGCTTACAGAGCAATAACAGTGCTGGTGCACACCAGGCTGCTGTGGAGCAGGTGTTACAGATGTTACAAACATTTCAGTGCTCAGACCTTATTGGACTGACATTCTAGTGAGTGGGATCAAGCCCTGTAGGAATATGGGAAAGGTTTTCCAAGACAGCTGGGAAGTCTTGTTCAGTTCGGTGTGTTCAAAACAATGTTTGTTTAGCATAGAATGTTTATTTTGAGGTCTGAGCTTCCCTTCCTATCCAGAAGCTGGCAAAAGTCACTTGTTGCAAACGAGAAGGGGAATTATTGGTGAGCAGGAAACTTTTCTTCCTGCCAGCCTCCCAAGATTTTTCCCATTTCTTTAATATTATGCCTGCCATTTGATAGGGAGTAACTTGAAAATGATTTACGTTACCTTTTGCTTTCTCTTGTTAAGGCTTTTGCAAAGCCATGTTACTGTCCACCTGGCAAAAAGACAGTGTGTGTCCACAAGTGCACTATGTCCTAGACATCTGCTTGGAAGATCTTAACTGATACAGCTAACACAGTTTGTAACTTACCCAGATAACATTTTGAGGGGGTTGCAGCCCTAGTTAGAGGGGGAAGATGATGGTAGTGAAGGATTCTTCTACAGTAACTGACACCTTCATGGGTCTTAGAACAGAGAAGGACCTTTAAAACAAGGGACATTTAAAAACAGTAAATTCAACAGCAGCAAAATGAGTTCTGTTAAAAATTCTCAGTTGAAAAATGTCAATGAGGTCATTGTCACTGGTCACTAAGGTTTTGGTCTTAGAATGAGACAGTTTTGGTCTTTTGAGATGAGACAGCACTTTTCATGAATACCAGTTTTTCAGCTATAATGCTGAGTTGGTGACCTTTAGTATGTGGATCTTCAGAGATCTTGGAAAGTGATGGAGGAGTCCTGAGGGCCAAATTATTGTGTGCAGGGTCAGGCAGTGCTCTTGGGCCTGATACTGAGCACTGTTAGAGGAGCACTGCTGCAGTAGGTAAATATGCAGCTAACCTATGGTGAGGATTTATTCCCTCTTCCTCTTCAGGCTCTGCTTCTCTTTTCTCCGATTTCCTTCCTCTTCTGCTTCTTACAGTATTCATCCATTTTCATTTCACTTTTGCATTGATACAGCTTCAGTGGATGCAGTTCATCCTTAAATGTGAATTTAGGCCACATTTTTCGAACCTATTTTAGGTTTTCTGAATAGCAACTGCTAGCCTTCTGTCAGCAGGGACACCTGTTGGTTTAGTGGAACGTGTATTGCCATATTTCTTCACCTCCCACCAAGTAGAATTCAAACTAGAATATTTTTCTTCCTTTATTTACAAAGCATAGAAATGATTTCTGATATCCAGGAATACTGAAGGTCATAGTTGACCTGCATAGGAAAATACCTGCTTTGGTAATGGGAAGGGGGATCCTGTGAGTAAGGTGCTAATCTAAGATTTGGGTGGTATCAGTTGAGCCTGTTTCTTGTATAGATCACTTTCCCTGTGTGTAAGATGGGTTAATGGTTCTGCAAAGTAGAAAACTACCAACAGCCAAATAAATATTGAGGCATTCAGGAATTTGGACCATCCAAATATTTCAGGTAGTCCTGACTAGCAGTGCCAGTACATTTTTGGGGAAGATTGGGGTGGGGGGTAGGGAGGGGAGGAAGTTTTTCAATAAGCTCAACAAATTTTTCCTGTTTACAAAGAAAAGGGCCCGAGGATCATCTTATCCTATTATGTGCTGTATCCTTGATAACATGGCAAGCCTCCAGCATGTCTGTCTTTCAAATTCCCCAGATTGTTGCATGCATTTCTGTGACTGGATGAAGATGAACTGACTCTGAATTGCCAGTCGTACAAATGGTGTCTGTGGTTGCTGTGGGAAGCCTGCCTTTGGCTTCCTAGAACTGCACACACTTTGTTAAACCTTTTGTGGCTGTTAGACCGCAATAAAATCTTTCTTTTCTAGAATGTGTTAGAGTTGTTTTACAATGTGAAATTCCACGTTCAGGCTACTTCAGAGTTTAAGATGCCCATAGTTTCTGATATGCTGTTGTGGGGCCAAGCAGGTTTTTTCATATCAGACAAATCTTTTTCTTGCTAGGTATTCATTATTAGCTCTCTTTCAGCCTCTTGTTCATTCTGGTTCCAGCTCTGACTCGGCCCAAGTTAAAATGGGGATATCTCGTGTATTCTCTGTCCTCTGGCAAAGTGATTTCTGTAGGATAGTTTTAAAGGCATGGGGAAACCTCAGGTCCATTTCTGTTCCCTTCTGCAAACTAAAGTGCAAGATGGAACCTGGGTTGTCTTCATGCTTCTGTGAAGAGCTTCTGAAAATTTCCTAAAAGTTACAAGAATCCTTGATAGTTTAAAACTTCTGCTGTTCCAGAATGTTTTAAGAATTTTGATATGAAAAGGATTTTACTTCACAGCAGATTTTACTGGTGTTTTTAGCACTTGAGTTTTGTGAAGAAGGATTAAGTGGTACTGTACTCCACCACCAGCATCTCTTAATACTGACAGTATGTTTCTGACTTTGAATGGGTAAAATTATACTTCTGAATACTTGAAATTATTTATTAATTTTACATGTAGGATCTATAATGATAGCTTTGAAGTATTTTGTGTTACATAATTCCTGCTATTTTTTCTCTTTGATCTGTAGTGTGTTTCTTCTGTTCAAACCTGAAAGTGGTCTCTTTTCCAACAGATCACCAGAGTGCTTACATTGAAAGCTTTGCATGTATGATTAACAATACTTAGAGCTCAAATGTAATTTTATCAAGAGTTTGTAAGTGAAAAGACAGTTTATCACAGCTCTCATTAATTTGGAATGTAAGTTGCATTAACAGCTCGCGTCTGGAATTTCAAGGGCAAGCGAGAGATGGCTTCTGACCTTTCATGGGGAAAGATTTAGACAAGAAGGGAGTTGAGGGGACTAGGGTTCAGGAACCAGCAAGTTACGCCAGAATTTTAATGTCTTGCATGTTCTTGTGTTTAAAGAAAAAGATGGGAAAGGGGAAGGAGTGCAGATCAGAAGAGGCTGGGTAAAGAGAAAAGCTGCCTTTTCTGTAATACCTTAAAGCATAGGCTGCTCATCCAGCATTATTCTGGGATGAAATTTTGGTTTTGATCTTGGGCATATTGACTGTGTGTACACATTGTACAGGGACAAGATTTGCTGATGCTGAGTTGGAGGCACCTCTTGAAGAGTCTGGCAGCTTCAGGCACAGCTGCCCTGCAGAAAGGTGAGCAGCTGGATAAAAGCCAGATCTCTCACTGCTGCTTACACCTCATAGCTGCCCCCCCTGACTGCAGTTTGTCAGCATGCTGCCCTTGAATCACCATCAGTATTTTCTGTCTTGGGGACAAGATTGCTTCTTGGGAGCTTGCTCTCTGTAGCTTATGCCCATTGTACCAAGGACACTTGTTCCTGTATTATTTTCATGACAAAAATCTATGACTGGAGAAAACAGCTCTTATGAAATGGTCAGTGATTGTGGGTTGTAAGGCAGAAGCAAACTGAATTAGCAGGAAAGGGAGAAGCTTCCCCCTGCACATCACATTGGTTCATGAATTGCCTTATGCTAGCAGACTTGAGTTGTGTCAGACTGAAAATCCTTTTTTTATGGTAAGCCAGGAAAATAATGTATTCTTTGCTGCTGATTGTGTGTCTCCAGAGGAGACAACACATATGGACTGCTACTTCTAATGCAGAATTGGTACTGTTGCATAATATCAATAGCTCTGAGAATTTCACAAGAAAATGTTTAAAACTTTAAATGTTTCATCTCATCAGCTTTAGAGAAGGGGTGATCTCATGGAATGTGATGGCTCAGCATAGATTATTAAACTATTAAAAGCTATTTTAAGTGGTTGCAAATTTCAGCTTTGCTGCTTAGGAAGCTTTATGTATAGTTCATGAAAAACTGGTTTCCTATGTATTTATTCTTATTTTAAAACAAACTTTATCCATACTTTCAGTGATATCAGCTTGCTTCTTTATCTACCCTGTTTCTTCTCTTATCACTCACTCCAGGGTAGTATTGATTAATGTAAAAGCTGCTTTCACTTTGCCACATTATATTGTGGTATATCCCAGAGCTAAAATTCAGTTTAAAAATCCAAAAAGTTATGATTTTTTCCAATGTTTATTTCAGGACTCCAGCAGGTGATATGAAAACCAAATTGATCTTTATATGTTCATTCCTATACCATTCTGGATGACAGGATGCTACAGTGGAATATTTGCAGTGTTTCTGAAGGACTTGCCATGTATAGCACTGTGGCTTCAAAAAAAAGAAGGGGATTAAAAAACCCCCAAAACTAAAAATCAGTTGCATTGGAGAAATTATCAGAAATTGGCAGTTTTTCTCCCCAGCTGCCTGTGTAGAAAATAACTGCTGACTTGTCCAGGGAAACCAACTAGAAATATAGACAAGGATAAATCACATGGGTTTTTCATCTTTGCACCTCTTTTTGAAGACTATTTGTTGACAAAGATTTGATTTCTTATTTAAATACCACACTATTTTATTAGTTCGTAGTTTACTACTCTTTGTAGAGAGAAAGTGGAATTACCAATAATCACCTGTCCCTTTGAAAACAAGCATAACCGGCATAGTCTGTATGCAGCTCCCTGCTTCATGTTACTACTGGAGAATATTAAGATTGTATTAATTATATGACTTGCAATTATGAGGTGCCTGTTCTGCCTTTTGTGGAAAAACATTTCCTAATATTGGTATATTCTGAAAATATTATCAAATTTATGGTGATTGAAGGCTCATGAGTTTGCCTTTTAAGTAATTGAATTTTCTCTTTCAGCAGGTCCAACGGAAGGATTGGGAAAAATAATACAAAGATTTCCTCAGAAGGACTGGGAGGATACTCCTTTTCCACAGGGAATAGAGTTGGTAAGTTTGCATTATCATTTATAATTTTTAGGATTTCTTTCACTTAAAATTGGAAGATACATCTGCCTTCATGTAATTATCTAGATTATCTAATCTGACAGGGAATGGATAGGAAGTACATGAGTAGAATTCTATTCTATTTTAATGATTATCTTCTACCTTTAAGAAGATAATTTATTATGGTTTGTACTGCTAAGTAGATACTCTTAGAATACAGAGTCTGCTGCAAAGAGAAACTGTATTTAAAATAAATGTTTGTGTTTAGTAAATTTATCACTGACTGCCTTTTTAGAAGATTCTTCAGATGTCAGATGACTTTTCATTGTTACGTTGACATAAATGTTTGTGTATTTATATATTAAAAAAAGAATTAATAGTAATATCCCAGTACACTGGCTTGCTGAAACTGGTCAGTGTTCACCCCGTGTTCTGTCCTTGGCAGATGGCATGAGGGGCACTTACACAACTGGTATAACAAGGGCCCTGCTACAATAACCTGTTGAAAATGTGCTCTGAGAATTCCCCCAGAGCCCCTTCTTGCTCTTCCTTGGCTTCCTATTGCATGATTCAATGAAAAGGTCTCAAAGGTCTCTTACTCATCTGGATCATGGATTCATTGAGCATATGGCTCTCCTGCAAAGAAGTGAAATCGGGGGGTCACACTCTGCAAATTAGGTTTCTGAGAAGTCAGAGTGAAACTCCTACTACTGTGAACTTAGAAACTTCTGGGACAGGATGAGCTAGGGAAGGAGATGGCCTGTAGGAAATGTTGCAATCCAAGTCTTGGTACTGTGGACAAATTCAGCTGCAGAGAGGACAGAGATACTGAGTTGGCTGAACTTACTACCCAGATACAGCAAGCGTGGCAAGCTCTGACCAGTGGGTACCTTTCAGGCAGCACTGGGCTCACCCTGTCAGGACACAGCACTGGCCATGTGTTGCCTGCTCCAGTGATAGAGAGGGAGGGGGCCTTGGTGCTGGTCTGCTGTAGCAGAGGTTTATGTTACTGGCTGGTTGCTCCTTTTCTTCAACAGTGTGGTTTTCATTTCTTCATAGTCAAGCATAAACTTTATGTTTGGGGGGGTGTGATCCATCCATTCCTGCTGTAAGCATTATTGCTGCTCCACGTGATGGATAGTTACAGTTTGTGGTACACTTGCACAACACCACGTTTGGCAATGGAGAGCTGTGCTGAAACAGTGGAAGCTCCTGCTTTCTCCCAGTGTTTCTGCTGCAGTTACAACACTGTGCCCCTCAGAGCAATGGCTGCTGCCTCTGGCTGCTCATTCTCTACCTGTGGCACACCAGCCACGTGTGCTTGTTGGCTGCTGACCCAGTCACATCAGGGGCTTTTTGATACAGTGCACACAGTTGGTAGTTAAAGAGAAATAAACTTCCATGTCAAGGCTTAAGGGTGTTTTCTTTTCTGAACCATTATCTTGGGGTTGACCCTAGGTGGTTTGATCTTGCCTTAAACAACTGGAAGATTTACCTTGATTAAACAACTAAGATTTCTTTGTTATACCAGTCTTCATTACCAGTCTGAGACAGTAATGTGCCAGACTTCCAGTGATGTTTTGAAATAAATGAGCACAGCTTCTCTTAAAGCAGTGAAGCTTCTGAAGTGAGGTATCTGTACCCAAATTTTATTTCCAGTTTATTTTTGGGGTAATTAACTGTAGGATGTTACCACTACAAGAAATATATTTCTGAAGGAAGATCTTGATTTTTTATTTCTCTAGTTTGAATGTAACATGAATCAACATTAATTCATGGAAAGGAAGGAAGAAAAGCTGTGTTACTGCTTTCTGTTTGTCACCTTAGGGACAGCTTTAATATCATTAAAAGGGTAACAGGCCAACCCTGAGGATGAGGTTGGAGAAGGAGATAAGAATAGAATGCTTGACATAAATGTATTTGAGACTGAAGGTAGACATTTGTGATTAGAACTTAGTTTTATGAGTAGTTTGAGTTAAAATCATCTTAATTGTTCTTCCTGTTCTTTGAGTGAAGGATCTTTATGGAATGAAATAGTTTATTTGAAATGGAAAAAAAGCAATGGTTTGTATCTGAAAAACATGTTGTTTTCAGAATGCTGGGGTAGACTGTGTCTACTGAAGTGCAGGTAGACACATCCACACCTTTTCCCTCATGTACTAGGTGGGTCACCTGGTCATGGAAGGAGATCAGGTTCATGGACCCATGTTGGCTGGGCCTGATCCCCTGCTTGCCCTGCACTTGCTGTGTGAGTTCAACCAAGATGAGCCCCTTCATAGTCTCCTCTGGTACCAAGGTCAGGCTGACAGGCCTGTAGTTCCCCAGATCTTATAGCTGGGTGTCATGTTGATGAGTCTCTGGTGGTCTGGGAGCTCCCCTGTTAACTGTGGGGAGAGTGGCTTGGTGAGCTCCTCCGTCAGCTCCCTCAGACTCTCTCGTGAGTTAATGGCCTCTTAGGAAGAAAGGTCAGGGTGAATACTGGAGAAGACCTGTGTCTACTGCCCCCTGAAGCTGTAATACTGTTTGGACCCCTCGTGATCTCTGTAGCTTGTAGAAATACCATTAGTCCAGCTTCAGCCAAGACTCGTAGACAGAATCCTCCAAGACTTGGGTGGATGACTCTTCTCTTTCCCCAGCCCTGCATGTTCCTCACACTCCTAGGCTTGAATTCGTGTTATTAGATTTCTGAGACATAAATTAATACAATGTAGAGAGTGGAGTTGTGCAGGTATTCTTTAAGTGAAATAATATTTTTCATTTCGTGGAGCTCAGTTTTGAAAATTGGGCTAACATGGGAAAAACTGTGCCCAATGGACCTGCCCTTGACTGAGTGGAGAGGGATCATTTTGAGAACATCTTATCTAGGAAAGATAATGACCCTGTTTCAGCTTTTAGCCTTGACTGCATGTGTAGTTTTGTTGATTTTACACAAATATGTAGAGAAATGGATCATAATAAGATGTACTTGCAGTTTGAGCTTTACTGAAGAGTGTTCTATTGGATGTAGATATATATTCTGTATTAAACTTAAATTATTTATATTTTTTTGTATGTAGCACGTTAGTTATATTCTGGTCTCATTAACACACACACACACACACACACACACACACACGTTCTGGAATAAACACATTGTCCAAAATTCAATAGAAATACCCTTGATGAAATTTTATTGAAGTCAAGCATTTTAATTAGTCTAATTCGAGGAATGGTGTGTCTTCCATTTGTCAGCTGTGAGCATAGGCACGAGTCAGTGCTGGGGGAAGGTACTGTCTGTAGGTCTCAGTGTGTCTTCCTAGTGCTTCTGCCTGTCTGCATCTCCTCAAACTCCTGTTTGAGCAGTAAGATGATCTTTGATTTGCTAGAACATTTTGGGAGCTATTCAAGACAAATATAGGCTTTTTTTTTTTTTTTTTTATAATTTCATTTTAGAATCTGAGCATCTTCAGTTTACTTGACAAATAGTAGTCCATCTGCTGTTGTCTGACAAATAGAGAAGTGAGTTTCCTCAGGTTGCAGAGAGGTAAGCTGACTTCGAGGAGTAAAGCAAGCTTTATATTCCTCCTGCAAGCTGATAAAGTGGCTCAGAAAAGCATTTCAGTCATGGGTTTTCACAAGAGTGCAGTGAGAACATACCAGCCTCATAGCTGCTCCCCATGATACTGTAAATGATTGTGGTTGTGTATCCTCCATTGTCTGTTTGAGCTCTACACAGATACAGCTTCAGCTAAAAAATGACCCTCTCCAATCAACTGTAGGCATATAGAGCAGCTTAAAATCAGGATCATCAAACTTCATGGTTGTAAAAAGAATCCTTGAGAGTATATTAGTGGAATGAGTTGGCTTTATGTTTCTGCATAGTTTTCTTATTTATAATCCATTTTTAATTCTGCTGTGTAACTTTCTAGACATCATAATTCGTTAGTTACACATCAAAGGAGGAAGCTTTGATATGTAATGTTACACTGTAAACTCATTTTTGTCCCAGGGCTAAATTAGCTAAACGAAGTGTCATCTGCATTACTCACTGTTGGGAGGCTTAATGTTAATTAGGCCAATGAAAGTCATACCTAGAAATAGATACCTTGCCTTAAATTTCAGTGAGGGCCAATGTGTTTCTGCAGTTGGGGAGCAGCAGGGTAGAACATTTCCCACCACAACCAGTAGTGGTGCTGGCAGCAGTGTCATCAAGTCGGAATTTTCATTTCAAGTATGTGCAAGTAGAGAAATGAACACTCATTTCTAGAGAAGCTAAACACCTATAGAAGTAATTAGTGAAATTACAAAATGTGTCAATGGTAATATCTGTTACTTAATGCAGCCCTTTGAAGGCAGCTTACATGTGTTATGATAGTCAGAGAAAGCTGCTGAAAGCAGGCTGCGGGTGTCCCTTCCAGGTTTGGTAGGAGCCTGCTTCCTCCTAGAGGAGGAGAGGTTGGTGTTGCTGGAATGAGGGCATCACTTCTTTGTGTGGAGCCTTATCTCTGCTGTAGATCTTGCATTTCTGCAGCTCCAGAGATGAACTCTTACACAGATGTGGAGTATGTCTTTCATGAAATACTGGATTCATCTTTCAAATTCCAACTAACCTGAGACCCAACATATGAAAGACACCATTCCTTACTTTTTTTTTTTTATGTACTTCCAAAGTATTCTGTGTATTTTGACTGACCTAGTAGATGTCAGTATTTTTGTAACAAACAACTCTGTAGGCTTTTACAGATTTCCACTTCATGATGACATAGATAAGTAACAAGTGACAGCTCTAACTCTGAAATCTTAAGTGGATCTGCACTGCTGTTGGAGCTTCAAAACAGGGTCAGTATGAAGCAAGGTGTCAAAAAAACCCTCACCAAAACCCAACTGATTTGTCTTTAGAGTTACACTGGAACCCAGAATATCTGCCTCTCAAATGAAGCCCTGTGTAGGTAAGCCAGGTTTTAGAGTAGGTAGCTCCTAAACTTGTGGGTTCCCAATGCAGAGTCTCTGGAAATCATTACACGTGCTGTCAAAAGCAATGCTTTGAAAATTCAAGTGCTAATCACTTAGTATTTTATCACTTTGGTTTAAGACATTTTTGCAGGGGGAAAAAAAATACTTGAACATTTTACTACTTATTAAAATAAGAGGTAAGAGATGAACTGGATTGTAGATTAGCCAGGTAAGGCCTGAAGTGATTAAAGTTTTAAGGGGGTTAATCTTTAAATGCTTCAGTCTTAGCTAGCTGATCTGTAAGCCAATCTTTCTGCAACACTGATGCTTTCAAGGACCTGAATAAAGGGTTATCTCCAGCATCCATTTAACCTTCAGTGCACTTGGTCAGCTGTGGAGTTTTTGGTTTTGTGTGGTGGTGGTTTTTGTGTTTTGTTTTTTTTTACTCAAATTTTTTTTAACCTGTCAAGACTCATTCTTTCATTATTTAATGAACAGCTGCATGGCAGAGCTCAGTGTAGCATTCAAAAATGCATTGTGTTGTTCTGTCATTCTCATTATGTTGTAATACAGGTACTTTCAGCAGTTAGTAGAAAACAGATGATAGCAAATGTATGGCTACCTTGGTTTTATCAGGGCTATGTTATGGAGTCAATTTATATTCCTTTAACTAGTCTGTATTAGCCCCCAGTGGAAATCCTGGAGTGCCATAAATGTGTATTTTACAGTAACGTCTCTGCTGGGCTGTAAAATAGTTATATTCTGGTTTTAGAATCCCACTGCTTTTACTGAGTGGATTTTAGCTCCTGGATTTTGTAGACGAGTGGAGTAATTGGAATTGTGTAGATGGAGCTCATGCTGCTTAGAGTGGAATCTTTTGAGTAGTGTCATTTGGTTTGAATGTCAGCAGTGACCTGTGAGATGAGTAACTGGTGTGAGAGGCTAGTGCTATGGCATGGCAAGAGGAATAGCTGAGAGGGTCTCAGGCTTTGGCTCTGGGACCTGCCTTCTCTGCTGCTCTGTAGAGAGGCTGTAGTAACCCACTGGGAAGATACAAACCAACCTGAGACATCAGAGTGGGGATGAAAACCAAAGAAATCTATGTGGATTGTCAGGAGAGATGACATCTGGTTTCTAGGTATGATTGTCAGGTCTTTGTCTTTGCTGGTAACTACAGTGAGATTTTCCTGAAGAGTTGTGTATGTCTGTGTCTGATTGGGGTCCTTTAATGGTCAGAGGGGAAGAGAAAACTCAACCTGGACAAATGAACAGTGTAGCCAGGCATTGAAGTGCAGTACCCCAGAACCATTTAGCAATCTGTTGTTTGAAATGTTCATGTTCTGTTTCAGCTCACTATTACAGATAATTATTTGTCAGCCTTCTGTAAGAAACTGGAACTTTTTAATGCTTGCTGTAATTTAGACTTGTTTTGACTGATGTTTCTGAGGTTTTTTTATTTGTTTGGTTTGTTTTGTGTATTTGTGCAGATAGCTGAGAATTTGTGTGGTTTTGGAGACAGCCAGAAATCAAGACTGTTTATTAAATTTATAACCATATATCCAGTTGTCACAAAGCTGTCCTTTCTAGGGTTGTGTGAAGGAGCAGAAAGGCAGATAATGTGTGTCTAATCAAACACAGTCGATTGGGCTGAAGACAAGATTGTGAAATTTGAACTGGGTCATTGAATGTGTTCTGGGAATCCAGAAATAATTTATCTATGAAGTTGATTCCTATGACTATAAATCAGTATGGAATGTTTTCTAGTAGTTCAAGGAAACAGACTGATGGAAAATAAAGGCTATTTTAATTTTTTTTTGAACAAATTTGTTAATGATTTGTGCTTTGTTAAAACTGATAATTTTTATGCTAGTAATTTCTAATCAATAGTATTTGCAAATCATTATATTCTTCCAGCCCCCCCTTGACCTACGTTTTTCAGTGTGTACCCTTTAGATTTTGTTAGGCTTAACACAGGTTTCTTATGCTGCCTTAAACATCTTAGCTGTTTGAATGTGTGACTTCTAAAACTTGAAAACATTTGTGATGCCTTTATCCAGTACAAGTGCTTATTCATAATATGTTATAAAAGGAGTATCCTAGACATGCTTATTAAAAACAACAGAAAAAAGACCAATAATAAATATTCAGATGATTCTCCCCAGTTTTGCATATGCTGTGTGGCACAGCTCATTGCATCAGCCTTGTTTTATCCAATTCAAAGCCAAACAGAAATGGCTGTGCAGAGACTTTCTGCTGTTTCCAGGTCATGTACCTGCTGGGTTTCCTTTCTGGGCTTGGCAGGGGCATCCCCGTGCTCTAGACACAGCCCTGGCACAGCCCTGGCAGTCGTGGGGCAGATGGCAGAGTCTGCCTCTGCCTGAGCCATGTGCATGGAGAGGCCTTGCTGCCTCATTCCCACACATTTTCCAGGCAGCAGGTTTGCCTGAAGCAGGAATTTAACTGTCAAAAGCAGTTGAATCCTGAGGTTGGGATGTTGCTTGGTCTGTTTAGAAGCAGACTGTGCAGTATTGTTTCGGTACCACATGTCGATGCTGCCTTGTGACTAGCTGCATGGGATCAGCAAAACCATTGGCAGATCTTGCTGCTTTTATTTTATTTATTGACAGCTTTTTTTTTTCCTCTTTCTGTGAATTTCCTAATGACATATAGACATATAGAACATTGTTTTCTTCCATACAAAACCTGGTATTTATAGATGGAAAAGGAAAAATTTGTGAATGAACTTGCAGTTTAGAAGACACAAAAGAGAGCCAGGCTGTTTAGATGGCCCTCTTCCTCCCATATGTTTTTTTAGTAATATGGTCTTTAATAATTTCTTATGGTTCTGATACCTTGATTTGAATAAGGATTTGATAAATGACTGTGAGAATTTTAATGAAGAAACCTCCTTATGTAAGTAAAAGCGACTAAATAGTAATTTTACGGAGTTTGTTTTGATCATACTAAAGTAAAAGAGCAAACTGTTTATGTGCAAAATAAAATTAATATTAAAAGGAAGAAGAAAAGTAGATTCAGATCTCTTTCGTAAGTGCTTATTTTAGGGCTAGTCACTGATGAAGAATTTTTGGGTTTGTATTGAAATTCTCCTGAGTATCTGATCTATCATAAGCATGGCTTCTTGTAATGAATTCTGAGCATGGGACCAATATTGTGGAACCATTAATTCTGTCAGCAGTTTACTTGGACTCGTCTTAGCAAAACATTTTCTTTGTCTTCGTTGCTCTTTGAGTGTCAGAAATAAACCAGTGCAGGCCAAAACTTTTAGAAGGGGCCAATTTCTAGGATAAGTGTTAATGCTTCAGTCTGATGCAAGAACTGCTACAACCTTATTGAATGCTGCTCAGACAGACCTCTGTCAGGTTTGTTTAGTTCCAATGTCTGTATTTTTTTTTCCAAGGACATGCTGTCAAATGCTCACTTGACCAGGTGCTTTCATTTAGTTGTAATGGATGCCAAGATAAACGAAAATGGAATTTTATTGCTGTATCGGCAATAGGATAATAAATAAAAGATTTGGGCTGACCTCTGGTATTGATATCTGAAGCTCCAGCTTTCATGGATGTGGAGAGAAGGCATTCAGGCTTCAGTTGTGGTTAGTGCTACTTGTATGATGATCCTTTTACAGTTTGTAGTTTTTTCTCAGCTTGCACCTCATGAAATCTGAGCTGCAGAGTGAACCTGGGCAAAGAGCGAGAACACTGATACCCAGGTCTTCTTCTGAATCACTTGTAGCACTTGTTTTCAAGAGCTTCCCTGACCAAATATCACAGGTCTTGCAAGTTTTAATGCAAGTGGAGAAGAAAGGACATGACATCCCCATCACCTTCTGTACAGGGGCACATACCCCAACTGTCTGTGCTTTGGTACGGCTCTTAATGTTCCCAGATTTGTTTCTGCATCTGTTGGCCCCTTGAAGCTCAAGAACAAGAGGGTAGACATTGGAATGTCTCCATTTTATAGTCATAGAATCCTTTTGGTTGGAAGAGATCTTTAATATCTTTCACCCAGCACTGCCAGGTCACCACTAAACCATGTTCCCCAGCACCACGCCCACACAGCTTTCCGATCCCTGCGGGGACAGTGACTGCTCCACTTCCTCAGGCAGCCCCGTTCCAGGGCTTGGCAAACCTTCCAGTGAAGGCTTTTTGCTAATGTCCAACATAAACCTCCCTTGCTGCAACTTGGGGACTTTTCCTATTGTCCCATTGCTTGTATCTCATGTACGTTAAGAAAAGGAGGTATGAAAGATACATCACACTTGGGTACTAAGCAGGTTTTCATCTCCCTTCAAGTAAAAAATGTTTTGGTTCTTTTTTGTTGAAAGTATATAAATTCTGACTTGAATCTCTGCCAAGTTACTTGAAATAAAGCAACCAGTATGTACATAAAATTAGGAATAAAGCAATTTTAAGGTAATAAATAATGCATAACACCCCTCCACCCTCAAATAAAATGATCTGCTGTTTTACTGAACTGCTAATATTCCTGTTGTCATTTTGCAATAAATTATGGGGAATTTGGTAGAAGGACTGGCTTTAACTTTGGTGTTTGTTTTTTTTTCTCCATGTCTTCAGACCTAAGTAAGAGCAGTTAAACCCAAATCCATTCTACTATGTCTCTAAAATAAAGTGGTGAGACAAGGTCAGCCATGTACTTTGTGTAGATTGATGCAGATATCACATTGGATTATAATCAAGCAAATATGCTTTCAGTATTAAAAATGACCAATTATGATTCTAGTGCTTTATCTGAGGCTTTGTTGTGAACTAAAAGTACAGGGAACATTCTTTTATTCTAAAAAGTATAAATTTTTGTCCGTGAGAGAATATCTACTTTTGTAAATAATTGAGGAAATCTACATGACAATGTAGTATTTAAAAAAAACCCACAATATTCCACTTCTGTAAATGGCAGACACAAAATCAACCTCACTTTATTTTTAGCTTTATTGTTTCCTTTTCCACATGTGTTATAGCATATGGACAGGAGAGATGTTCATTAAAGTCATGGCTTATCAGCTTAGAATGAAAAATGAATTAGATTTAATATCAAAATAGTGGGATAAGAGGTGGGTATTAAAGTTACAGTGTGCATTTGTGACCTCAGTGTTTTTAACATTCTTCAAATACCGATTTGTCTAGCTCTCGGCATCACCTCATGATTATTCTCTATAACTGCATACCAGAAAAGCTTTCTTATTTCCCAATGCTCTGCCTCCACTCTGGCCCGGGAATGGACTTGCAGGGACTCGTTGGCATTTGCAATTTTGAAGATTTGTTGTTGGATCGTTTTCATATCTGTTTCATGTCTTGTGGATTGAACTTGATCTCCTCCCAAAGAGAGAGCAGTTGGGGGGGAGAGTCCCCCCTGGAGCTGCTTAGCTCCTATGTGCTCGTGGCAGAGTCATTTATATAAGCACATCTTCAACCTTTTCTGTTTTGAAACTCAAGATTTGTTCCACTTTGATCAACGCTATTACTGAAAAGGATGTGTTTTGGTCATTTCATGTCTTTCATCTAAAACATGAGCAGCGTTTCCAACCGTGTAGCTGGAAAACTGTTTGGGTTTGTCGTAAAAAACATCTAAAAATCTAAATTTTTCTTTGTTCTCGGGTAATACGATTGTGAAAACTTCCCATGAATTGGGAAACTGTTTTCAATTTATGTAACCAAACAGATATTAAATGAATGGAAATCCATTAAATAACAATCATTTTGTCAAGTTTGATCAGGCTTGAAAGATTGTTGCTGTTAGTTTTCTGTAATGGTATGCCTCAGCTGGAGAAAGTAAATAGAGTTATTTTGAGTATGCCTGAGAAAGTGTATTGCAGTAATAAATTCTGTGAAATCCTATGCGGTTAACAAATATTTAAATAGGTTTCAGTTGGGTTGCAGATGAAGGCATATCAGCCTTAAATGTTATTTATTCTGGCTGCCCCAAACATAATTTTATGTATTTTGCGTGGCAAAGGCTAAGTAGTCAGTATTCAGTTAAGTGTTCAATCGTACATTTTCCAAGCTGTTTCAATTTATTTCCAAGGTGAACAATGATTATAATTAAGGAAACTAATGTTGGATTTTTGTGCTGACTTTGGCTTTAGACTGCCAGTAGTAGAGTGTTTTTGTGGAAGAGTTCAGCTAAAACCACTTAACTTCTCATTCCTTGAGTTCAGACTTTGAATTAATAGAGATAACAGAAGTGAGTTGATCTAATTAAACCATTTAATGGGTTAACATGGAAAGGCAGGAGTATTTGAACCAAAAAAAAAAAATTTAAGAGCCTACTGAAAGTTTGTAGTTGCACCTTGTCTTTCAAAACTCACCCCTAAGCTTGCAAGAACACTTCAAAATTCCAGAAAACAAGAGACCTGTTCCTTTTTTTTTTTTTTTTTTTTGGAACTGTGAGCAGTGCATCCATTGACACAGGCTTTTTTTTTTTTATCAGGCTGTATTTATAATCTGATGATGATGAAAACAAATATTAGAAATGGTTACCTGGGCAGTGACATGTTTTATGTTTATGGTTGTTTTGTTTTGATAAAACATTTTGAGATTATCAGCCATTCTAAGGATCCTAATTTAATTTGTTAAATAGGTAGATGTGATCTATAGTGAAGCATTTTAGGGTGTGTAGTATGGGATAATAATGACATACTTCTTGTTTTATTAAGGTGTGTCATTATTACAGCATATGCACACCCTTGTATGTCTTACTGCTTAAATATGATGTGCTTACAAGCTTTCCTTTTAAAGTATTAATTGGCTGTGATGACTTAGGTAACAGCATATTTATGTACATTATTTTACCTCTTATGGATGATACCTTACCTGTGGGTTGCAAAAGCAATACTGCAGTGGAAGCCTTAATTAAATTTGAGATTTGAATTTAGTCGTGGTTTCTGAAGTGTGCTCAGAGAAGAAAACGTAATGACTCTTGTCTCTTTAGATTATCAATTGTCAGTGTGACAGAAAAGGACATATGTTTTCAGGTATTTTATGTCCTGTGCTGAATGAAGTAAAAAATGGAATGGCCTTAACTGAGTCATCCAGCATTTTGAGTAGGAGCAACCCCTTTCTTCAGGTTTTCTTGTTTGGGGGAGGCTGCTGTTCTCTGTCAGCGCTGATCCAGAGTGAGAGGAGAAAGCAAACCACCCAAGTCAGGCATCAAGCTAGAGATGCATGAAGAAGATTTGCAAAGTGAACTGGTGTAATTTGGCTCCCAGTAGGAGAGAGCAGGCAGGTGAGATCTGTCCTCACGCCGTGTGCCGAGGCAGCTGTAGGAGGGCTGGCTGCTGCCACTTCAACCAAGGGCAAAAAGCTGACTGGCCAGTTTCTGCAGGGGTGTGGTAGAAGGGCTGTGGTTAGTAGGTGGAGAGAGGTTCTCCTCCCCCTCTGCCACATCTGGAATACTATGTCCAGTTCTGGGCTCCTCAGGTCAAGGAGGAGAGGGGAATGCTGGAGAGAGTCCAGTGCAAAGCCAGAGATGCTGAAGGGAGTGGAGCATCTCCCCTCTGAGGAGAGGCTGAGGGAGCTGGAGCTTTTCAGCTTGGAGGAGACTGAGAAGGGACTCATTGATGGTTATAAATGTGTAAAGGGTGAGTGTCAGGGGGATGGAGCCAGACTCTTCTCAGTGCCATCCAACAACAGCACAAGGGGCAGCAGGTGCAGCTGAAACATGGGAGACTCCGTGTAAATGTAAGGAGTAAGCTTTTCATGGTGAGGGTGACAGAGCCCAGACCAGGCTGCCCAGGGAGTTGTGGAGTCTCCTCTGGAGACATTCCAGACCCACCTGGACACTGTTCCTGTGTGACCTTCTCTGAGTGATCCTGCTCTGCAGGACTCCATTGTTTGAGGTCCCTTCCAGCCCCTGCCATTCTGTGCTATTATATTCATCTCCCTCAGCCACGGGAGCTGTGTGGATTTTGGAAGGCTTTAAACGCTAATTTGAGCAGTGTAGCAGAATTTTTTATCTATGAATTCTACTACTGCTAGAAATGTTATGCTGTTGGTAGTTGAGCTGCTTTCTGGGGTCATACAAGATTGATGGGAAGGTGATGAAAACCAAGCCTGGACTTCCTGAGGTCCTTCACACAATTCCATTAAATAACAGTGGAGCTGTGGGTTGCCGAGGGTGGAAGCTGCTGAAGCTGTCAGCACTGCTTGGCCTGGGAAGCAGTGTGAGACAGGAGGTGACCCACAGCTGTTCCTTTTGGAGAGCACTTGGCAGATGCTGCTCCAGGTTTGAGAATTTACTTTCCACTTCTCAGGATCATCTGATGCTTTGTTACCCAGCTACTTGGTATGACAAAAGTAACTGTTCCAAATGCCTTAGCTGTGACCAGTTTACTGCAGAACATTCTTGATCACTTCAGAAACTGGCTGTAGAAGACAACCCAGACTCCTGGTAGCCATGTACAGATCCCAGCACAGATCTTACTGAATATTGTTTCTAATCTGCCCCCAGTGGAGAAAACTAAAACATTTATTCCTACTTTAGAAGATTAGTTATTACTCCAAAAGGGAATTGTTTATACCATGACAGTTTAGTTTAATAGCTTTTGATTTATTTTTTTTTAATGAACGTTAGGGGTAAAAGATTTTCTTGTTATTGCCAAGTGAACTGTCTTGTACTGAGTACATCCATTTGCTTTGCTTGAAGAGCTGTTAATAGATGGATGATTTATGATCTTGCTGTAGAGAAGCTTTATAATTCTTTTCCAGTATAATTTGTCTGTGGGGTTACTAGCTCTGTAAATGGACATTTTATACAAGTTTGCTACATGCAGCACAACAATTCTAGATAAATTCAATGCTTTTTAAAACCAGATGAAACATTTGCCCATTTTCCAATAACCCACTATCATCCCCAGGGGCAGAAAGAGAAAACTGCAATTTATAGCTTGCTATATTTTGTTTACACATAAATATTGGACTAATACTGTCTGTTCCTGGTTTGGATACTTTAATTTTTGTTTTCAGAGATCTTCTATGTCTTCCTTTCCAAAATACAGTTTTAATCTGGAAATTTCCCCAGACACCTCTCTAGGGAACAATAACATGGAGAATTCTTGCTTGGGGTTTTTGGAGCTCTTGATTAGCCTTTTTTGACTGATCACTTTACCTTTGTCCACATCTTATCTATTGTTGTCAACAGTTTTTCCAAGTTTTCTATTTCTATTTTCTATTTCTGATGCAGTTAGTTGTCATTTTTATTCCTTAGTAGTCTTTTCCACGGAATCTCTTGATTAGTTTTACTGGTAGTTTTATATTTAACTTGCTGGAGTTTATACTCACTTTTGCTTTCTTTCACTTGGACAAGACTTTTCTTTTTGTCCCTGATGGTTAATTGAATTCAAAAAATCATTATGACTACTGGGTGATATTAGGAAAATACGTTTTCCTGAAAATACTTAAGAGTATTGGATTCCCAAAAATAGGATTCCACATACATCTCTTGCAATGTACTCTGACCTCATCAGTCTAGGCTCATCTCCATTTCTTTGAGAACAGTCAATCTAAGTGAGCTTTGTCATGTTGGCATCTCACAAAGGACTGCATGTTCCTGCTGGGGCAGCTCCATTCCTGCTCCCCTGCCTCTCCAGCCTGCTCTTCCCCACAGGCTGGGCTCACTGCTGCTTGTGAGGGTGTCTTCTGCTGAAAGAGGATCAAGGCCCTATCTCAGAGTAATGGTCTCCTAATGTGAGGCTTCTCTGTGCTGGGACAGGAACAGGCTTGAAGCAGGACTGTGATGTGTGGGTGCTGCTTTCCCAGCACAGCAGCAGTGCCTGGGCACAGCCTGCCAAGGGACCTCTGGGGGCCACCTTCTTGTGGCCTGGGATGTGACAGGCGGAGGAGGGAAGACAAAATGGTTCTTCTGCATGCTGATCTTACTTACTGTCAATTTTGTCAATATTTAATGCAGGAACATACAATTATAAAAAGTTTGGAAGTTGAAAAAAAAAAAAAAAGGCTTGTAATGGTTTTAGCAAGGAGGGCTTTTGACTCTGAATTTTCCAGCCCTGTTGCTAAGACTGCTTTCATGAGAGCTGCAGCAGCCTGCTCGTGTTCCCTTGGAAAAGAGCTCTTGTCACTGCTTGGATTTCCCTCAGTAGACCAGTTTTGAAATGCCCTTACTAAATTTCCTGTTTGTGATGATCTTTCCTCTTGGAAATGAATTTGTGTATGTTTCACTGCCTATTGTATATTTGTGCTATGTCTACCTTTTCTTCGGGTTTCCCCAACAACAACACAGCTTTCCTGAAAATACACACAGTGGACAAAATTGGGGGGGAATTTTTTTCTTAATCAGATACCTGTTTTGGGTATTTTAGTAAAGACCTCTTCAAAATAAAAATAGCAAAGGTATTTTCATGCTGAAGTGGCAAGACTGTTTGTGGTACTGCTCAGCTTGAGTGCTTGTTCTAGAACTTGTTCCTCCATCCTCTGTGGGATGCAGCTGTGCCCTTAGAAGTGTCACAGCCTAATGGGTCTGGCTCTGGCAGCTGTAGGGCAGCCATGCAACCAGAGCAAACTGGCAGGTGATGTCACAGAGCTGGAACATTGGCTTGCTTGAGTTTTATTTTTAGTGTAAATTTATTATTCTATTAACTGATATTAGCAGGAACTGATAGAACAATCATATGGTTTCTATAATCTTAGCACTAAGTAATTGATAATAATAAGAACAGTCCAAATCTGAAAGTGTGGATCTAGTTTAAATTACAGAGTACTTAAGCTTGTGTTACTTAGCTCAGCAGTAAGTAATGATATGTGGAGTATGTTAGAACTCATAGCTCTTTGTTGGCAAGTTCTAACATATGACTTTTGGGCAGTAAGATTTTCCTTCTGTCTTAGCTTTAAAATAAAGATCCAAACAATATATTTTTTTGCCTTGTATGCATGAATTGTTTAGTAGAGTGACACAATTGGAAGTGAACCTCTTTATTTCTTCCTTTGTTTATTGCATTTTTACTGTGCTTTTAAAATGCATGTAAATATTTGCTTACTTTACATGGAAACAGCAAAAATGCATCAAGTGCTGTTTACTATTTTATCTTACATATACTGGCTATCTCAATATGTTGTATTCAATGAATACTAGAACTTATTCACTTTTTAGTAATATACTGGCTTTTGTATCTGTCTTATCTTGAATAACATTAATCCTGTTCATAGATTCTACTTAAGATAAAACATTGTGTCCTACTTTGTTTGGGGCAAAGGGAAAAGCTCATTAATGCTTGTTAAATATTGATGTATGTTTTCACAAGTCTTCCTGCATATTTTCATATGGAAAATGACCAGATAGAATTTATTTTTTTCTCCTTTTAGTTGGCAGTATTTCCTTCTAAGAGTTTAAAAAGATGTTCTTTATTAAGAATACTATTATTATATTACAAAAACCTACTGTCTCTGGAAGCAATTATTTTAGATAAGATGTTAGAATCATGTGTAAAGTAAACAATTTTTTTCTTAGCTATTAACACTTGATAACTTCTATGATTTTGAAGAACAGATTCCTCTGACCGCTTTTGATAAGATAATTTATGTTATTATTAACATTAGTTTTGCAAAATAGACTAGCAACCTTATGGGAGTCAATCATGAGTTCTGCTTGCACATCTTTGTATAGCAGGTAGTGCAAACATACAAATATCTTGTGCTTTTTCTTTTGGTATTGGCATTCAAAGAATATATTCAGTCAAGTGTTGACCTTCTAAAGCTATTTTCACTGTCTCATTTCATATCTGACCCTTGGTGATCTAAACTGTGTCTGAAGTGACCCAACCTTTCAAACCCCTCTGTCAGTAACCAGCACAACTTGGCTGGCATCAGCTCCATGAAGAAATAGTTAGACATAGTGATTCTCCCTGTTCAAGCTTTTACAAATAATTACTATTACCTTATGTTTTTCAGTTGTGAATGTTTAGAGAGATAGTAGATGGTATTCTGAATAAAAGAAAATCAGGATTTAGTTTCTGGTACATTTATTTTGCTTTATAAAGCTTTATTCCCTTGGATATAATGTTCTTTCTGCATAATATTTGGTGACATATTTCCCAGTAGTGTATTTAACCTTGGAATTTTAGTGGTTTGTTGGGGAAAAACTGTCCATTGGAAATGTGTCTTGTAATTCAGCTGGTTTGTTGGGGTTTCTCATGCATGTGTGAATTAGAGCAAAGCTGTCTGTGGAGTAAATGGGCTGTCTGCGTATTTCCTTTAGTATGTTTTTAGATCTAAAGTGTTTTGAAGTAGCTTAGCTCAGTAAAAACATCTGCAAGGTTACTCTGCAATTTCACCTAACAAGGCAAATGAGTGATGTTTATTTACCATGCCAAGTGACATGGCAGTTTCTGCAGTAAAGAAAGAACAAAAACGATGGAATTGCTCCAGAGACCCTGGAAAGTATTTGCTGCTTGAGGCACGGAGCTCCCAGAGGAGCAGAACTTTGTGCTTGCCCTTGTTGAACCTGTGGAGGTTCCTGACACGGGCTGTTGCTGCAAGCTGAACAGGGCTCTGCCACAACAGCCCTTCCTGCTGGTGCTGTCAGCTGCTCCTTGCCCAGCACAGCTGCTGTCCTCTGGCCAAGTGTCAGATGCTTTAGCTGGAGCAGGAACATAAAGCAGAATTACAAAGAAGACAGTAACAACAGATTTATTCAGAAATGCAGATATTTTAAATCACTTCTGTATTTGAATATTCGGCTCACTGCACGTAGGAATACAATTGTCATCTTACAGTTAGATAAATGCAAATGATTATGGGTAAATGTTCAGTTTGCAGTTGTGAACTGATTTGGGTTTTTTGTTTGTTTTAATCAGAATCACAGAATGGTAGGGGTTGGAAGGGATCTCCAAAGATCCATGAGTCCAACCCCACTGGCAGAGCAGGACAGAACTAGAGCAGATCCCTCAGAAATGCATCCAGACAGGTTTGGAAAAGTCTCCAGAGCAGGAGACTCCACAGCCTCTCTGGGCAGCCTGTGCCAGGCTCTGTCACCCTCACAGTGAAGAAGTTCTTCCTCATGTTGGGATGGAACTTGCCATACTGGAGCTGGAATCCACTGCCCCCCCATCCTGTCACAGGGCACAGGTGACAAGGGACTGTCCCTGCCTTCTCTTCCTATCTCTCTTAGCATGACACAAATGAACATCACAGAATCATAGAATGAGCTGGGTTGGAAGGAACCTGAAAGATAATGTTGTCTTTCTCTGGCTTGATTCCATCAGCTATCTTAGAGGAAACTTTGTATTTCAGGCAGCTGTTTCTCTCCCAGGCAATACCATTAATCTAATTTTGTAATTTGTTTTTATTGCTTTGTTGGGTTTTTTGTTGTTGTTTGGTTTTTTTTCTCCATGGTGTGAAAATACCCAAGAATCTGAGAACAATAATTTAGAAGTACATTGTATACTTGTCATTGCAGTTTAATTTCTGATGGAAAAAGAAGAAAAGTTGCAACCACTGCATAGCAAAATGACCCTGCTACTGAGCAAGCAGAGCAGAGATGAATCCCAGCATGTAGCTCACCAAATGACTAGACAGGTCACACATCTAGTGATGAACTTTGTAGTTGGTTTCTTCTGAGGAACAGTGTCAATTTGTTTTCTATCTCTCCTGGCTCTCCCTGCCCAAACGCTAAGGGTCTGGGAACTGCAGTGGCCATCAGCAGCATGCCTTCCTTCACTGGCACAGAGCAAACAGCTGCTGCTGCTGCTGCTGTGACCTGTTAGCAGAATCAAAACACACGTTTCAGAAATGCTTTTCAAAGGACCTTGTTGGAAAGAAGGACACTAAACAACAAAACACTGTTGACGTGTTGAGGTGTAATTGCTGCAAGGTCTCCAAGGTTTTGATGTAAATAGTGCCCTACTTCACAGCTCTGCATTAGATAAAGGAAAACAGCTAGTTCAAAAATACCTTTTTTTCCTTCTTAAATATATAAGTTACTGATGGGCTCTTTGCATTTGATGGCATCATTGTTTTCACTGCTCCACCCAGTCACTTGGTTTCTGTTTCTTTTTCACGTGTAGAACCAGAAAAGCAGTATGTTGGGTTTAGTAATTGCTGTGCTTTGGTTTATGGTGCTAGTCAAGAGCATGTTTTCTAGCCACGTGCAGTGTTCTAGAGCCTGGAGAAAGCAGATGATAGCACCTCTAGCTCACCACATCCCTTGGGCAGAGGGGGCCAGGAAGCTCTTCCCTGTGTGTCTGCTCTCACCCCATCTAGAACCAGCCTGTGTGCTTCACTATTCCTATGGTAAATTCCTGAGGTGAGTTGGTGGATAGGGTGTGTGTCAGGAATTCCACAGGTGAGCAGAGATGTCACCTGGAAATTCACTGAAGGTGAAAATGGCAAACTCCAGAATGAGTTGGTTTGAATGTTTTCACACTGTTCAAGAAGAGCATATGTCTCCTGTGGGAGGTGAGGAGGCTCTACAGAGAGGAGCCTTTCTCTTCACCACATCTGTGGTACCTAGGCTGTGGGAAATAGCATCAAATCACCTGCTTTATCATATAATCACACTATTTGCAGGAAAAGAACCTGCTAAGCAGAAATTTATTTCATTTTCAGTGGGTCAATTTTATATATATATATACACACACACACACGAAATACTGTGTTTTAACTGCAGGCAATGATGGTAAAGATGAAGCCAAACTGTTTCTGTTATCTGTATCATGTGGATTTATTTTTAATAAGTAATTTTTCATATTATCAAATGGATGCTCAAAATTTGAGTGACTTCATCTATTGCAAGGTATCTTTAGATTAAAATCACCATGTTAAATGTTAGCTCCTTTAATCTTTAATATCAGTATTTGTGTTTACAAAATGCCATTAACAGTTTTGTGGGACCTGGTTTGAGAGAGATCTAGATGCCTTAAAGATGCAAATTGTGAAATATCTTTTTGTATCTTATAGCTGCAACATAATTAAACTGGTATTTTCCTCCCATTGAAAATAAAGGGCTTTTTAATGTGCCACCCTGGAACAGTGCTATTGAAAAGGAAACTGAAAATATCTACATGTTCATGACCCATTTATTAGTTCTGGAAGATTAATTTTAGTGCAGACAGGGGATGTTCAGAGACAGCTTTAGGCTGAGACTGTTCCCAGGGCAGTCTGTGCTTCAGTAATTCCGAGGAATATATTCCACGAGGAAAAAGAGAGTGAAGCTTAAACACTTCAACACCCCCTCCGAGGATGTGCTACAGATAAAGGCAACTTTCTGGATAATCTACAGTTCGTGCAAACTTTTTTAAAAAATTCTGTTTTATTTCATGTGGGGCTTGCAGGGCAAACCTGCCTGGGGCTTGAACAGAGAGCTATGCAGGGAGGTATTTATCTGACAGAGACTGCTTGACTTTTTAAACTCCTCTCATTGTTCCAGCGGGTCCCAGCTGTAATGTGGAATGCAGCACGAGCTTCCAGGAAGTCCTCAAACCCTGCTTTAGAAAATACCTAAATAGGAGGATCATCAGATGGTGACTAAGGGCAACTTGAACTCAGTTTAGCAATTCTTTCTTTTGTTTTCCTGTCCTGTGGTGAGACGTGGTCTTGGCAATGGGTGTTGTGATAAAGGAAAGGAAAGGTGAATGCTGCTCATGAAGCAGGAACTGCAGGAGGCTCTGTTTGTTTCTCTTGCTCGTTTTGTAATGAAATCTGTTGTTTCAGTGAATAAGCAAGAGGCAATGACATGCAGAATTGCACGTTCTAATGAGATACTGACCTGCCAAGATTCCTTTCATTTACAGCATACTCCAGAAAAAACTTTTGACTAGAAGCATCATGTTACTACATAGAAAGCTCATCTTAGAACAAGACAACCCAGCGTGTCTGAAACTCCAGCTTAACACCTCAGTGTAAGAGGCAGATGTGATTCTAACCAAAAGAGATGCTTTGTTTAGGTACTGTTGCAAAACTCCCTGTTTACATGTTGTTCCAGTTCCTGCACTCTGTACCACTGGGGGTTGTGTTATTTACTCACATTGTGGTTTTAAAGATTCATTTCAATTTGGCTGCTCCTCATAAGACCTTTCCTGTGAAAGGAAATAAGGAGATACCTTTTATTTTACCTTGCATCTTGAGATGGCTTTTTTTTTTTTTTTTTGCACTGCTTTACTGATGATGTTTTAGAGGTAGAACTCACTGCAGTTCATAGCTGTACTGTGCTGGTGGTAAATTAAGTACTGATGTCTTTAAGTGAGTAGCAATATTTTCATGACACAGAAATATTTATTGCTATGAATATTAGCTACACACTACATACTTCTAGTAATAGACTTATTACTTTGATATTTCTAGCCATTAAGAACATAAAATCCTGCAGGAAAGGCACCACCACTACATAAAAATACACTTGAGTGGTGAGAAGCACTGTACATGTCAGGCCTTAATCATATGGCTGACTAGGACTGGGGGGAGAGTGAAATGGGCATTTTAATGTATTTATTTTTTTAAAGGCCCATCCAGTGCATTCCTTTTGTATTAATGAAACTGAAAGTAGCAGCAAATCTACCAAGAGAGTGCACTGAGAGTTTGGTAGAACTTAAACTGATCTGGAGATATATATATATATTTTTTTTTCTTTTAAAAGCAAGATGAACAAAATATCAAAGAAGAAAAAAATTTAATGGTTCCTCAAAAGAAAAGTGTGCCTCTGGAATTTGTGCATGTTTGAGTGCACACTTGGAACTGGGTGCAGCTGTACTGCAGATGGAGAGGCTGCTGAGTCCATGCAGCTTATCCCTTTATCTTGTGACCTAGAGTGTGTGACACATCGGATAAGGGATTCATTCCTCTCTCCTGCATTCCATTTCAGTAAATCCTGCCATGCTTGTCACCTCATCCTAAGCATGCTTGGGTTTTTCTATCTTTTTTTTTTTTTCCCAGTTGTGAAGTTATTTAAGGAAACGTTAGAAACAACGTACGCAGAAAGGAGGATGCATCCTGCTGACATGCTCTTCCTTTTCCAGGAACTGACGTTCTCTGCACCTTGACTGACAAACACAAGGGATGTTAAGCTTTTAATAGTTGTGTGAAATAAAATAAAAAGGAACTACAGTATTTGGGAACTTGAAGAATAATTTCAGTTGCCATCTTGGAAGTTGTTTCATTTTGTAATTAGACTACTAACGAAAAGATGAAGCTTCAAAAACCAGTAGTTGAACAAAATTCACTAGGTTCCACAAAGGAAAGCTATGCCTCCCTAATCTAGGAATACCCTCTGAGTATGTAAACCAGTTGGTGGATACAGTTGGAGTCACTGACATAGTTTATTTGAAGATTCCAAGTCCTTTGCCAAACACCTTCAAAATAGGTGGAGGAAATTGCAAGGCAGGGGGCAGTCAGGAATCGGGCAGTGACCAAGAGAGCTGAAAGAAAGCAAGAGGTTGCCATCAGTGTTCACCACAGCAGATGTGTTCCTTCTTAGAGATGAGAATGTTTATATGCTATAAACATCAAGAATAGGATTATCAAAATTATAGATATTAGAACTACTTATTTAGCATCTGAGAAAACCCTTGGGGGAATTTTGGGAGAAAAAATTAGTTGGATGAATGCAAAAGTATTCATACTGAAGCTAGTAATTTGAACTGTACATTAGCTTTACTCTGTTGTGAATTAATTTTACAAGTTTAGAAGATATCTGAGCAATGTTTTGGATAGCACAGTTGAAGGTCTCTGGCTCAGTAAGCAACAGTGGTCAAAAGTGAAAGCTAAAATATGTTATGAATAGCATCGTAGAAATAAAACATGTTCCATTGTTGCCTAGAGCAGCAGAAACCGGAGACTTGGGAATGATGACTAGAATGACAAGGTAGATTAAAAGCTTGTGGAGGGTGTGTGAATCTGAACATTTGGACTGTTCTCCTTTGAAGAGTAGCTGTTTGAAATTCAGGGAAGTGTGCATATTGTTGATTGGAAAGCCCAAGGACACCTTTCTGCTTGTGTTGAGCAGGGGCAGGGAACAGAGAACACTGCTGCTCTGCCTGGGGCTCAGCTCTGTGCTGTCAGCTCTTCCCAGGGGACTTTCAATGGCAGTGAAGAATTTAATAAGATTTTTAAATGGTTTCGCAGTAGGTGCATAAATATAGACAAAGTGATGACTCAAGAGAGCAAAATTTGAGAAGACTGTAAATTCTCTGCTTGTGCAAGAAGTCCATGTCCTGTGAATCGCTGAGAGGTAGAAGGAAGCGTTTCTTGGGCCGTGTCATTCCATTGCAACACCAGCTGGGCTTTCTAGGGTTGCACTGAACCTCTGCTCAGATTGGAAATAAGGAGAAGCAGGCGAGTTGCTTCCAGTTGCAGACTGGGCATCTTTTCCATCAGATCACTTTCATTTCTTGTATGTTGTACAGAGAAAGATTACTGGAAAAGTTTGGAAATGTATCTTCATCTTCTGGAACCTGATATGTTGTTATCTCATGTGTAACAGATATGTTGGTAAGTCTGAAGACAAAAATTGGAAGCAATTTAAATGCTAAAGAAAACATTTTTTTTTTTAACAAGATGATGTGATTACAAGATGCTGTGATGTGTGTGGGAGAAGAGCAAGGTCCTTTTCAGCAGTAGATTCTTATTGTACAAAATAAAGTCTTGCCACTTCAAAAATAACTAATACAGTTGCTAGGGAAACATTTTGTTATCCTAATTATTTGATGAGGGTTGTCTGCAGTACTGACAAGCACTTGTCACCATGTGTGACAGCCTGTGGGAGGGTGTGTTTGGGTAGTGCCTTGGTGCACCCAGACTGGAGCTGGCCAGCGCTCACTGCCAGCCTGCCCCCTCTGCTCTCTGGGGCCTGGAGACTGCTGAGGGCCTTTGAAGTGTTGGGCAGAGCTTATTAGAGCAGTGATAGCTGGGCATTCCACATGGTGAATAAATGGTCTTCCTGCCTGGGACAAGTGAAGCAGTCCTATTAAAAAGGACAGTGCTAATTGATGGATTGAAATCACGTCTGTTAGCAAATCCTCTGAAATACTAAACAGGCTTGGTAGGTGCATGAAAATAAATTTGGGCACCACAGTGAATTTTAGGAAAGGGCAAAATGCAGCAAATAAGACTAGGCTCATTTCTGAGTAGCAGAACTATTTTCAAAAGACTTTCTGGCTCTAATGAATTTCTGCTAATAGGTATTTTTCATGGGTCTTTTCAATATTGAGAACAGTTGTACTAAAATACACAGACTACCATGGCTATTGCAAAACTTTTTCATTCAGCATCTCCAGAAAACACCATCACAAAGATGTGTGGGATCCTGGCTGGCTTTGCTAAGCGATGCAAATGCTTGTAGCTGAAGTAGGTAACTGTGAGACAAGGGTTTATTTCTGGTGATTCTCTTGGGTGCAACAAGCGTTGGTTTGTTTTCTAGAGTTGGAGATTTGGAGGAGAAACAGACTGTACGCTTGTGTCTGAAGGAAGTTACTTGGCATCACGGTGACTAGGAGATAAATACTGATGACTGACTTCTTGAGAATTCTTGATGAATCCCTTTATTCAGGGCTATACCCTCCAGGTCAGGTAACTTGTCACAATCTCTGTCCTGCATTCCACAGCATGGATTACCACACAGCTTACTGACACATCTAGGACATGTTTTTCTGAGCAGCACAGCCTGCTCACCCTGGATGAAAAGCCCAACCCCTGGAGCACGTGCACAGCTCTGCAGTTAGGGCTCAGTGTTCCCAGGTGTCGGGGCAGAGTGCTCAGCTGGTTCAGTATATCAGCTTCCCTTTCTGGAGGGCTCTGGATTTTCTCTGAGCTCCCTGAATGACCCCCTTCAGTTACTTCAGCTTCTCATTCTGTAGCTGAGTTGTTTGGCCCAACTCCTGGGAGCAGCTTCCTATGCCCCCCATTAGATGGCTTTCCCTGCTCAGGTGGTTGGCAGTTTCCTGAGGGTGATACTGGGTCCATCTCTTTGTACCTAAACCTAAGTGTCTCTAGGACATCAATCCTTTTTAACAGTTATGGCTGTAATAAGGGAAGATTTTGGTGGGGAGAGAAGCAGCTATGGCAGCTTAATACTGTCCCTGGGGCTACAAGTTAAAAATGGAACAAAGCAGGAAAGCCTACCATCACCAGCCAGAAAACCCTTACAATCCCCAAGACTTCTCCAAGCCTCATTAGGCTTGGCAACAGTAAGTGACCTTCAGGGTGTATACCTAGTCCACATGCCAAACCAGTAACTTGTATGTGCAGCTAAGTGTGAAGTGTGGAACCATCTCTGCTGGGCAGTGCAAAGCATTAGTAGCTATGGGGAGCTCTAGATCCAGCTTTAGGGGAGTTCAGTCAGATTGTCTCCTGGGTTTTGGTATCAGTTATATCTAAGAGTGTGCAAGAAGCTGTTTGTTTGTGTGATAAAGAAACTCTTTGGCTTATAAACTGAATTCAATCTATCTATGCTATGTGTGTTTAATGCCACCTGTTTTCAGTTAGAGGAAATCTAAAGTTGCATATTTTCAGGCCTCATTTTCTTTGTCACGAATGCAGGCAGGAGATGAGTATCCTTGTGTTGTAAGGATGCTGACTGGCTGCATTTAAGTACCTTCTACACTTCTTGTATACACTATAACTATGCAGGAAAACTCTTAAGTCTTCTCAGAATCATGTTCAAATCAGAGTATCAGGTGCTAGCTTTGATTCAGCTGACTGACAACTTCAGGATATGCAGATACATCTCTTAGTGTGTAACCTCACTTGTGTCTGCCTCTGTAATCCAGAATCTTAGTAACCCTTATGAATGCTAATACTTGAGAGTTCTTTAAGTGTTTTAATCACATTGAAAAAGCTCTGTTCCTTCTTCCCCTACTGTTATCAATTTCAGCCATGAGTGACCACTACTGAGAGTGCTCTGCTAATAAAAATAACCTCTCTGTTAAAATGCTCACAGTTTTAAAGCTCACCTTGCACAGACTAGTGATTTGCACCGACGTGGTCATATTAACATATTCATGTCCATAGAGTATTTTAAGCACAAATATTGCTTGGAGGGTTAATGCACAGTGTTAAAAAGCTCACCTTGCACAGACTAGTGATTTGCACCGAGGTGGTCATATTAACATATTCATGTCCATAGAGTATTTTAAGCACAAATATTGCTTGGAGGGTTAAGTGTTCCTTACATCATGGACATCTCCATCAAACAAACAAACAAACTTCTTTTGGAATGTAGTGTCTAGTATCACGTTGCCCCTTGGCCTCTTTACTGCTAATGCAAGTGCTTATGCATTGTGGGTTTTTTTTCAGTCAGAGATGTTTGAAAGGGCAAACAGCTAAAGGTGCAAATTCTTTGGTGTCTTTGAGTCTCTACTCACCTTTTATAAACTCATGTTGTGTGTGCTGCTTTCCTGTGCACTTCAGACAGACACTGTTTCTCCTTTCCCTCTCTTGGGTTTTAGTTTATTCTTTCACTTCAGGATCCTGAGGACCACGGACCAGCAATGCCTGGTGTTTTCTTCCTCATCAGTGATAGAAGCACAGAAGAATTTTATCTGCTGAAATTAATGAAAATGAGTAGAAATTTCACCACAGCTATGAATGCTTCCTGTTAAACTGAAGGGCTTTTGTTTTTCACTTGGTTCAACTGACTAAAAATAGCTGTCTGATATGTGGAATGTATAGTGGTAGTATTATTTGTGTCATTATAATGTCTTTTTCTTAGTACTAAAAGTTAATTTTTCCATTTTATTTTCTTGGAAACTGTGGAGTGTGGTAGACATTACAGCAAGACTATGATGTGCCTAGTTGGTATAAATATGCATTGTGATGGATTTAGGCTTCAGTAAAGTCTGCTAAACAGCCTTCAGCAGCCCATTGAGAAGCATGCAAAGTGAATTTTCATTACAGTTATCCAAACTATTTTTATCATCTTAGCAAACATACTCCATCTTGAGGTTTATTTTGATGAATAATGTTTCAACTTTAGCTGCTCAAGATAACTGCTTGGAAAAAGCATAGCTCTTTGTGTGGAAGGTTTGCTGTCCTTTTCAATGTTTGTCTATGTGTTTACTGGTATTGGGCTCAATAAAAATGACTTTTTTCATCAGTACACACAGGGTAGGTGGGTGGTTCAGAGACACTTGCAAGCCCAGCCCCTGCTGAATGCGAGACCAGTTGTAAGAATGCATGTTCCTTCAGTTCAGGAGAAATTCCAGAGCAAACTGGACAATTTCCCTGTTGTCTGTTCAGCTCTTCAGTCCATTTGGTGTTTTTCAAATCTCAACAGGAAAATTTCCCATTGCTGCCAGTTTTCCAAGATTAATCTGTGGGCTACCCCCCATTAAGCTCTGCAGACACTTTACTGGGGAAGGCATAACATGGCTTTAGCCTCTCTGGCAGACTTCATGTACGGTTTGCAAGATTATTTTTCTATAGACATTTCTCAGTTTTAAAGGGAAGCATATCCTTGGGAAAGGCTGCTGTGCTCAGGCCTCGTGCCTAGGGGGCTTCACAGCAGTACCTCTGGGTTCTCTGGAGAAGATGGAAGGTGGTAGAGCTGGACGATTTCAAACAAGGCCCTGATGGAATCAATCTTTCAGGCTTGTCTGCTTTCCTCTGTCTAACAAGATTGGGGTTGTGACAGGGAGAGCATTTATTCCTGGGGCCACATGCTGTTCAGTTCTCCAGATACTAGGGTGGTATTGCTATTTCTCCTGCTGTGTGAGCCTGGGCCACCGTGGATCCTGGTGTCAGCTTTAGTGCTACACTAAGCTGTTTGCGTCACCAACCATGGAGGGCTTTCCAGAACTGTAATGTGAATAATGGAAATGTGGTTTGTAATGAAATTGTAGATTTGAACTGTGCTGAGGACCTGAAAAAGAAGGCATTCCAGTTTTATTCTGCATTTCATAAAACAAATGTGGTGAAGTGGCCAAATCTGCATCCTCAGAGGTTTTGTGCTGCTTACGCTTTCTTTTTATTCTCCACAGAAGAGTTTCTCATTCTGGTTACAGTAAATGGGGTTCCTGCCTGTGTGGAGGGGAAGTGATACTGCCCCAGGGCTGGTTTTCCATAGAATCTGCTGAGAAGCCTCTGCATTGAGTTTCTTCAATCCAGAGCAGTCGGAAACGCAATGCAGAAATATCCCAGTGGCTTCTACATTGTGAACTGGAATCTCACTGGGTTTGTTACCTTCAAATCTGAGCTCAGTCCCTGTGGGACTGTTCACTCAATATTCACTTTCTAGTGCTCAGACTCGGGCAAGTTTTCTAGAATTTGGGTCATCATGGTCACTCTTGAGCTGAAATTAGGAAGCTCCATCCTGAAGACAGTGTAAAAGTTTTTGCAAATGGGCAATGTGTGTTGTTTAGGGTTATTGATCTATAACCATTCGTGTTCCCAGTTTGTCTTCTAACAGAGTGAAAAACAGAAAACTTGAGTCCCTGAGTAGAGTTGAAGGAGGGGTGTTTGGGTTTTCTTGGGTTGGTTTATTTTGTTTTTTATTTGTTTCTGGCCTTAGACAGGAACGTACTCGATCGAATTCACATCTGGTTGGCTGATTTTCTTCATGGAGAAACTCCAAATTCATTATGAAGATTAGAGTAAGCGTTTATGGGTTTTCAGGATTTTGAATGGAATTTGAAGTATTGTGTTTTCAAGCAGTGGACAAATCAGTTTTCTCATAGGTATTTGTTCATGTTCTAATTTTGGCATTTCTCTGTCTACATTCTAATTTTAAACATCGTTTTATACTTCGTGTTGTGTCTTGGGATTTTGTAATGTGCTCACTCTTTGCAGAAATGCACGTGAGTTCATTGAAGCTCCTCATGACCAAGTTCTCATCTAAAAGACATTGCCAAGTTAGTTGTAATCAACTTATTTATCAGAGTAGCATGCTTACTAATGAGAGTGGAATTTGCAAATAAAAAAAATGGATGAGTGCACTGGTGTGCCCGATTTGTTTTAAAAGAGTACAAACAGGCTGTCTGAGTGCTGCAGTGGTTTCTTCATCTAATGGTTAACAAATGTATTTGTATCTGAAAGAGGTCTCGTGAGCAAGATAAAGAAAGCATTGTAAAAAATGCTTGCCAGCTAAAAATGTATTTCCTCTCAAACTTTATGAATCCCCTCTTTTGTATTAAAATTTATAAATTGAAAATTATATTGGTGTGTGTGTGTGGGTGTGGGTGTGTGTGGGTGTGGGTGTGTGTGTGTAAATTGCCTTGGATTTTTTGAGTGTCCAGCATTGCAAAACTTTGGAATTGTCCTCAATTTTGGTGCTATGTTACTGAGTCATTTCTGGCATGTATCTCCATCTTTATTCATATGTATTTAATGTGTGTTGTGTTCCAGGAAGTCCAGAAACTGAAATCTCCTGCTAAACTTTTCTTGATCTTCCGTGTTTGAAAAAAATTAATCTTGTGCCTAGGCTACAATTATTTCAAGCTTGAATTAATTGAGCTTGAATGTTCGGAGCTTAGATTTCCCTGTGTTCATGGTTTTGATACCTGTTTTTCCTAACATGTAAGATTTTCTGGGAGTTGTTGTCCTGTCTGTGCATTTTTCTGCTAATACAGTAGCCTAAAATTGGCTTGACCCTTTCTGCAGTGCCACACAGACAGGTGCTTTGTCTACACTGCTTCAGTTCAAAAACTAATCATTTAAGCCTTTGGGCTGACAAAAGCATCAGGACTGTAGAAAGAAACAATTGTGAGTTCATAATGTGTTAGATTGGGGTGCAGATATTCCTGAAGTACTTCACTGCTTGTGTTGATAATTGTGATGCAAATGGAAGCCCCTAAAATGTTCTCCTGGGCAGATTGGAGATGGGAATTGGGCGGTTGAAGAGATGTTGTTTACTCTGGCTAAAGAAGAGGAGAAAACTTTAGATTGGAAGTTCATGTTCTGAAGAGCCCTGACAACATTTTGTTTTTTTCCAAACTTCCATGTCTTTGATTTCAGCAGGAACTTGAATATTGTCAACAGCTTGTTGCAAAACATCTGCGGCCCAGGAATCTAAAGACCAAGCTGGAGAAAAACCGTTGCTGCCAGTTCCAAGTGTTTGTAGAAGGAAGACTTGAGGAAGTTTAATTGCTGTAAGATTTCTGTAGCTTTTTCCCCAAGTTCTCTATGCACATAATACAAAGTAATTGTAGGAGGCTTTTCTCTAAAAAGCTGTCTTCTTTGTTTAGTCTCCTCAAAAGAGGAAAACCCTCCTGAGATTTTTGCCACAGTATGAATCTAGAGGCAGAACTGCCCCAAACAGACATTCAGTGGATTGTCCTTCTAAGAGCAGTTTAATTTCCATACTGTGTTAACAAAGATCTCCACACTTGTTTTAGGCCTTTGGCAGGTTCAATAGGATGCTGCTGCTCTGGACTGATGACTGAGTCCATGTGGCACAAATTCTCTCTGTGGTATTGCTCTGGTGTCCTTGAAGTAGGACCACCATTGAGTGGTCATAGTTGAGGAAATGAACTTAAAAAACCTCTAACTTTTAGAATTTTTATTTTCATTTAGCTTATAAACTCAAGCAGGCATCAAACACCTGCAGTTTATTTTGTTCATGTTTCCATATTTTTCTCATAATTCTATGGGTATGTAAAAATTTCTTTTTTTTTTTTTTTTCCAAATAGAGGTGCAGAATCAAATTGCATTATATTGCTGTACAAAAGGGGGTTTGAGGCATGATTGATGCTCTAACTTTATTCTGGAAAAGGTGCTCTTTGCTTTGTCCTGCTCTTCTGTCTTTAGAAGAAGGGATGGGTTTTTCAGTGTGATTTTCCCCCCCTCCAATATAAGTATTAGTCTTAACTTTTGATTAAAATAAATTTTAACTCAATACACTGATTAAAAAATCTAAAACCTTAGAGATTATCACATTTGCTAACCAAATTGGTTGGCTGTGCAACAAGGGATTGTGTAGTCACCTACCTTTATATTCCATCTGAATTTGCTTATTTTCATAAAATGTTTCTTGTAAAGTCGTTATCAAGTGGCTGTAGACAGTTGTTCAGGGAGATGAGTAATTTCCCATTCCCAATTTTCTACTACTGGGAAGTAGCAACATCAGCTTATACCCTACTTTCTGCAGTTTGGAACAGTTTCCAAATCAGTGTGGAAATAGTGGATTTGGAATACTGTTCTAGTCTTGGACAGCTTTCTGCTGTGCTGAAAGATGCAAAATGTGTAGCTGAGCATCATCTTGTCTCCTTAGACATGTTTTGAACAATAGCTTAGAAATGTAAAAAAGAAACAAAACCAATGAAACAAAAGAACCCAAACCATTTAAAGACATTTTGTTATTATTTTAATGGTTTTAGGAAAGTAAATGGCATTAGAGCAACTGAAAACACTGCCTGTTGCAGTTAAGTAGGACAATAGGCTGATGACACTGTGTGCAAAGTTGGTTAGTGAAAATGTTAAGTAAGGTGAACATATTATGGTGCAAAATACATTTTGAAGACAATTTAGTGTTACTCGAAGATTTATAATGTTTTTAATCCTAAGAATATTAGCAACAAATTACGGAAAGTGCATCTTTAAATCTGTATTACTCCTATGAAGTGTATCTGGTACTTACAGAACTGTTAGCAAGTCAAGGGTTTTACAGGAACAAGGATGTGATCCAAGCTTTTCTGTTTGTACCATTTCTTGCTCTTCTAGTAACTTGTGTTGCAAAATGTTGAGTTGCAAGCTGTCGTACATAGTTGCCACTTAGTTTTATAAGGCATGTAAAACACAGTATCAAAATATGTGCCATTCTAGTGATGGTTTTCCATCATCTATAGAGTTTGTGGCATGAAGGACAGAACGTTAACCTTTACAAACTTGTAGGAATATCAGTCAGTGTAAAGATTCCCAACTTTATTGTTTCATTGCCGATTTAAATCTGAAAACCAAAGTAGTTACTTGTGCAATTTGTTCTTCTGTTGTACTATAAACAAGCCACTGTTCTTGTCTTTGTCTATGTTGTACTTTCAACCCTGCAACAGCTTTACTTGCTGTGTAAGCTGTCTTGGGGGCTGCTCTTGAGCAGTTAGAGACAAGGCTTAGAAGTGGACAGTAGAGTGAGAGTGCTGAGCAGCGAGTGGCTCAAAGGATGCCAAAATAGGAAGAGTAATCATAGCTCTAATTGTCACTGTTTATGGGCTGATGTGCTACTAAACATACTTTTATCTTTCTGCATCACTAAACGATACAGAAATGTATCCAGTTTGGTCTGGAGCAAGAAGAGCTGTGTTTTTCTGTCATGGATTGTGAGGCACAGTCTGCTGGCCCCGCTCTGGTGGCAGTGGACACTGACAGAAAAGGCCCTTTGCACGTCGGAGGGTGTTCCTCTGTGACTTTGTCATGCTTTTACCACCCAGTAAATCAGAGAAGGAAGGGAAAGTCCTCAACAACTACAGTTAAAGATTTTAGATCCGAGTTACTTTGTCTGAGAGTACTAAACAAGGGTCCTTAAAAATGCAGGAGTCTCCAGGCAGATGTGAGCAGGCCAGCCTCGCTGAGGGCGCGCGGGAGGCAGCGGTAGGAGGCCCAGGCTGTGCGTGGCCCAGAACCATTCCAGAAACTCTAATCCCTGTCCTTAGAGCTACAGGGTGGGGTCGGTGCTGCAGGGAAAGGCCAGCAAGTAACACAGTGTGCTGCTCTGGGAGTTGCTGGAGATAGGATTGCATGTGTGGAGTGTCAGGCAGTTCGGGTCCATCAGTTTAAATCGAGTATAATTTTGTGATTAAGATCGCGCAGAGGAAAATCTGTGTCTTGTCATCTACAGCTGAAGAGCTCAAATGTGTAATGCTCTTTACTCCTTATTGCTGTGATTTTGTTTAGGAAAAAGACCATGGATTATTTTGTTTCCGAGGCAAGGTCTAAGATTTCCTTTCTGCATCCTACAAGTTTCATTTTTGCAAGTCTTGAATTCTATCTAGGAATTGTTCATCTCTGAGCCCCAGGGGTAGGATGCTCAACATATGCAAAGGAACATCAAGTAAAATTCACAGCAGTACAGGGAAAAGCAAATTATTCTTGCAGGATGAGTCATGGCTACAGCATTTAGATGTCTTTGTGGTTTGGAGAGTGTATTTTGGAATGGCCAGCTTTTGGTGAAACATAAAACTGAAGTCTGCCCACTACAAGCACTAAAAATCCAACCCTGCAAACACAGGAGTGTTACACTCTTTGTTACTTTAAACTGTTGTCTCGAGTAATGAGACTCCACCTGCATCTCTCCAGCAGCTTTCCTGTGATCATAGGTTGTGTGCAGCTTTAAAATAGTTTTGAAATGTTCTGAATACAAGAAGAAAGTTTCAAAAAAGGCGTCTTTTATGAATGGAACAGTAGCAAAGTGTATCCCTGCAGTAAGCACTGTTCAAAGTCCAGCTGAACTGGATTGCAAAAGGTAGTGAAGAGAAAGTTCTTTAACTACAAAGGGCTGCAAAAAGAAACAGCAGGACTCTTACATTGTGAAGTTTGGATTAAGGTGAAAGATCTTTGTACACTCCCCAGTGAAATTCTGTAAGTACAGTGGTAAACATGGGTTCAAAGGCAAGAGGATTAATGAGAAAAGCATCGTAAAGTAGCACTGCATCTCGTACCTGACTACTAGTAGATATTTGAATTTAAGGTTTAGTGCACTGCTGTTGGTTGCAATTAGTAGAAGTTTATGCTGATTGAATAAATTGAGACTTTAGAATGAAGTGCTGCTGCTGCCAAAATTAAGCAAAGTCATGTCTAGCAGTGTTAATCTTACAAACTATTTCACAGGTGGACAGCTCAGAGATGGCAAAGTTTAAGGCACAGTTGAAGGCTTTCTGGTGTATATTGATTTTGGAAGAAGAATTAATTCATTCATACCTGCCTCAAAAAAAATGTATGTTGTTCTTAAGTGCATGGTTAAAGAACAAAAATAGTAAACAAAAGTGTGTGGGGAAAAAAAAATAAAATACATAAGACTTTGTGTAAGGGGAAGGCAAATTCTTAACCTAGTTTTTAAAATCCTGACGTTGCCATGTAAGACAGAACCCAGAAAAGGGTTCTGCAAGGGAGATGATGTGAGAAAAAGCAGCAGGATTAAAAAAAAAAAAAAAAAAAAGTTAAAATTATAGTTCTTCAGTGTAGTGATCAAGGGATGTGGTTCTGCAAACCATGTACCTATCAATAGACTATCAAATAAAGACATCTATTAACAGTCATAAAGGAAAGTGAGTAAGATAAAGGAAGATTAGAGTGAAAGATTAGAGGATTGGTCAAAAGGATGCAAGGCACTGAGTGACAGGAAGAGTAGGTGGTCAGCTGTCACAGATTACATTTTCCTGGATGCTGGTAGAAGAGCCACAGAAATAGACTTTGTGGATAATGATTCAAGTTTTGGTCTGCCTCTCAGTCTATAAACATGTTTATATATCCAGTTCTCACAAAGATGGATCAGCACTACTAAGTATATTGCTAATTTCTTTTGGTTTAAAGATAATGAAATAAGTGATGTTGTTTTGTTGACTTTTCTCTTTCCCTCCTGTGGGGTTGTCTCGGTGGTTTTGAACACAAAGCATGTGAATCAGTTGGTGAAGGAGGGCAGGCGGACATCAGTGCTATTCCTGGCAGTGTTGGATGGCTTTGCTGTTCCATGTGGACATCTGATGGCAGCTCCTGTGACTTGGAGATGCTGTTTGGCTGTGGCTTCCAAATGGCCACCACCAGTCTGGGAGCTCTTCCAGAACCCATAGTTTCAGATAACATTGTCTGGACCCTGGCAGAACTGTTCTTTCCATTCCCTCCACTTAATTTTGACCTGGTATTGTGGGATGTTTTTCTTTCCCATATCTGCTGCTCATCTCCTTAATCACTTTCCTCTTGTATTCACTTGTTTATTTTATTTAATGAAGCACCAACCCCAACCTAAACCAACCCCCAACATGGACATGTGAGGGGATATTTGTAAAACTCATCAGTTGTTCCATAGCAGTACAAATGACAAGCTCTGGGTTTTAGCTGTGAGAAGTGAGTTAAAATGTTGATGTTCTAGTAAATTAAGTTAATTGCTTGGGGAAGGCTAGAGCCATTTTCAGGAGGATTGTATGTCAGCCTGTCTGTGTTTGCTGTCATGGGTCACTTTCCATATTCACAGGGGGACAGAAAGTGAACCTAGATCTTGAAAATTCCCTGCACAGTAACACTAAAGTCAATGTACTTATATATTTTCTTTTGAGAAATTCCTCCCCAGGAACAGAACTTTGCATTTCCGTTTGCTAAACTTGAGGACTTCTTTATACATGAATCTGGGAGAATTCTTAGATATAATTTGCTTGGATCCAGGTTAAATGTTAAGAAATAATAAGTCAGAACTGTAGCTGGTGTCTCTAGCTGGCATTTTTAGTATATGTATGTCATAGATTTTTGTTATTTCACTATGGACAGTCTTTGCAAATACAAGCTCCTGTCTTTCAAACCAGCAGTGCCAGCCTCAGTTTTTTCAACAGTAATACTAAGAAGAGCTGGTTCATTAAAAATGTATCTTTATTTCCTAGCCCTAGGCAAAATTTTGCAAAAGATTAAATTCATTAGGACATATGACTTATGCTTATGTATTCAATATTTCATCTGACTTAAGACATTGGAACATAGTTTGGCTTTAAAGGGAGAGTTCTTTTTGTTCTAGGTGAAGTGTAGTTTATGAAATACAGTACAAAATCTTTCTGATTACTTGCAGAAACGTGTAGGTGTAGACCTGTGTTTATGGCTTGGGCTCTACACAAACATAAGGTTTTCAGGACATATTATGAAATTCTGGGGGAGTGGGGGTTACTATTTATTGAAACCTAGTTCAGTAGTTTCTATTTTGGTACAAATCTGTGCATCACTGAAAATCATTTTGGCAATCTGCTCTGAGCTTATCTGTGTGGGCCAAAACCACCTCCTGCCTGTTACGGGTTTGCTGTAAGAAAAACCTGTTTCTGAAGCTGCATAGTAGTGACTAGCAAATAAGGAAATAGCCAACAATTTCTGCAGTGTCTTAAAGGGTCCTGCAGTCCCCAGATAGTCTGGGAGATGTGTGCTATGGTAGATGGAGTGTAGGGCAGAGTTGTTAGTGTTCTCATGTCGTGGGTCAGCACATGTTTCCTGCTATGCAGCTGTTGAAAGGATTTTTTTCCCTGTTTTTCAGTTCTGTTTTTTTAATGTAACCCATACACATTGTCAAAGCTCTTAGATTATTCTTCTAATGTTTGTCCAGTATTGCATACTTATTTTCGAATTTTCACTTAATTTGTTTGGAGTTTACAGCAAATATTTTTCAGATTATTTTTCTTTTGTATGATCTGTTTCATATTTTGGAGACTTAGGAATGTAGGAAACATTGATGCATCAGGAAATACTGCATGCAGTAGGGTATTTCTGCTCATCTTGTATCATTACTCCTGAGACAGAATGATGAATACACTGATATATTTGTGGGCAGCTCTGCAGCCCTCGCTGTCAGACGAGACCCATCATGTCTGAGATGTTGACATCTTCAGCAGTTACAGCATCATCTTCACCTTACTGACATGGACTGGGGCTTGGAGTAGCTTTTTACTGATGTCTTCCAGCACCTTGCATTTCAGCTGGCCTGTGAAGGGGTAGCTAAGCTGTGCATTGTTTCTCTCTTGGAATGTTACCTGGCATTTTCTGTGGCCTAAAGCACAGGCTTTGAACTTCCATGGCTGCATGGGCATCGATGCTGAACGACTAATGCATTGCAGAGCTCAGCTTTCACCAGAGGAGCACTCTGAAAGGAGATTTGCTTGGCTGTGGGCAACTTCAGTTTCACACTCTTATGCTGTATTGACAGACAGTCTCTCTAATTAAAAGAGGGAAAAAATAAAAGAGCCAAAAGTAGCTCAGTGTTTCACTGGGATGCTCTAATTTATTCTTTGTAGTTAAAAAACCCCCAAAGCTTTCAGGTGCTTTTTATGTTGCTTGTATCATGAAAGAATAAGTAGTCATTCTTTTAAAAGAACACGCTGTCCTTTTGGAGAGCTGGATTGCACAAGTGATGTCCAAGTCAAAAGTGTGTTGTTCTTTTTTGTTTTACTTTTTATTTTTCCTGCAGATGGCTTCCTCTTGGGTATAATTTGGAATAAAATTCAGTACTGTTAAGAGTCTTGGCTCTTAATTTTATTCAAAGTATGTAAGACATTACAGATGCCTTGAAATATTTCTGTTTCCTCTGTATGCTTATGGGACAGTAGAAGGGAACCCCCCATGGTTGGCCAGTGTTTCTATTTTTATATATAGCTGTACCACTAACATTTGATTAAGTTGAGGAAAGAAATATGTTGGTTGTTGACTGTTTTCAATGAGAATGGAAAATTACATTGTAAAGAATACATCTATTAATTCCTAGCTAGGAAAATTAGCTACTTAATACATGGAGAATTAGCTATTAATTCAATGGCTTCTATTGTCTAATAATTAATTTGATAATAATTTAACAAATGTATAGTAATAATAACAGCAACAATGTATGTTCCCCATTGCTTCTGCAGTTTACATGAAGCAATAATGTGGTTTCTGTTTCTACACCCTTTATTTTATTAGATGATCTATCGTTGATGGTGGTCGATAATGATCATTTTAAAAGAACTGAAGGGCAGCCCAAGGTGATTCTGGATGTGCACTCTCATCTGAAACACCACACCTACAGAAAACTGCTCCTGCTCTGGGAAGTGTGCTCAGGTCTGGCGGCAAGAAACTCAAGAAGCCCAGCTCTTTAAACTCCCCACATGACACTTGTTTTCCACTCCACATTTTTTGTCTTGTATGGAAAACTCTGTTCTGCATTCTCCTCACCATATCCTCAAGTGATTTTCTCAGCCCAGCAATGACACAAGGGAAAGGCTGAGGCGGTTGAGCTGGGAGGAGGGTGGGGAATTAGGTAATGCTGCTTCAACAGAGGTGGCTTCACTGCTGTGTGTCTGCTCATGGTTGTCTTTGCCAGTCTGGCAGTCAGCAAGCCAGCCTTCTGATCCATGGGATATAGCCATGCTAATGCCATCTAGTATGCTTGTCACAAAGCATCAAATCAAGTATCTCGAAGAAGAAGAAAAAAAAATCCAACTTCACCATATGATGATTGGATTTATTAGCTGTCTTGTATTTCTATTGCCTCACCCCCCAAAAGTTGTTTTAATGGCTATTTTTTTTCTACAGAAACATACCAGCCTTCATTCCGTGTGTATCCTTGATTTCTTTTGTTTATTTCTCTCTGCTACAGCTTCAAATCTGTCAATTTACCCAAGTTGACTGTTGTGCTGAACTAGTCCATAATTTCCTATAGATGTTCTTTTTACCCTTTAAAAGTATAGAACTCGTGTGTGCAGTCTCCAGTTCCCTTTTGGAAAACTTAGGGAATATTAACTTCAGCAGTGAATTGCTTCTCAATTCTTTCCTCTTGCATGCAAGTTGCTTGAACCAGCCTGTTTGAAAATGTTGGGTTTTACCAGATAATCTCATATTCTCCCTTCTAAAGCCTTTTCCAAAATTCCAGTAAAACTTCCAGTGCTCTGTTTTGCTCTGTTCTAATCATCAAGTGGTGAATGGAGAACATACAAGTTGGAGTCTTTTGGTGCTTCTGCAGGACTCCAGTTAAAGATGTCTTCCAAACATGGAGTGCACTGGGAAATGCCAAAAGGGAGGCAGAGTGGTTCCAGTGATTAGAGAGGAATTTCTAAGTACAAACATTCTCAATGCCAAACGTCCCCTGAAGGTGCATTTTGCCAAGGTTTGGAATCCCTGATTACCTTCTTAGTTTGGAAACTGCTGGATCCTGCAAACTTACTGGAGGAAGTCCAGTCTCTTCATGAAACTGGCTCTTTACTGGTGTGCCACCAGTGCAGTGGAAGCAACGACCGTGGCACTAAGCCTGCCTGGTTCTGCTGGAGCTTCTCCCACACAAATGGCCTTGGGACAACCCGTCACACAGCCCAGCACTGGTGTCCATTGGGCACAGCTCAGCCCTCAAGACTTGGAGAAGGACAGGACAAGGATATTGTGGGATATTGTTGCATGCACAGGAAACTGCAACTCGGTGGAAAGCACCAAACTTTTCAGCTGTCTTTCGTGCTACTTGTTTTCCTGTGTTCTGGGTGAGAGTGCTGACAGGAAAAACTCTGTGTGTTTTTCTTAATCAGTTCTGTGGAAATGTAAAATTCAGTTGTAGCAGCCCATGGGGTTGGTTGTTTGTTTTTTAATTTCAGGTCCTAGTTTAGACTTTCACTCACCTGAGAAGGCTCTGTCTGGGCTGAACTAAACTGGGAGAGAGCTGCTTACCTTGTGTGATCTGTATTGCAGATCTTGGAGGCACACTTAGTTACAAACAGTAGTTGGATCTGAAAATAAGAGAGTAAGACAGGATAAGGTAGGTGATGGTATTTTAACTTGATGTCTGATGTCCAAAAGGATTAAAAGAGGTAATAACTCATTACCACGTTTAATGGGAGTGGTGGCACCACCATCTTGCTGGCATTAATTTGCATATCTCAAGACATTCTCCTCTGTGTTTTGTCATCCTGAGCCTGTTGATATCTCTTAAATCTCTGCTTTGCAGTTACAGGCCTGTCAGTTGCTGGGGCTGTCACTTCAGATCACTCTTCTTTTTACCACATGCTGCATTATCACCTACTTACCCACCACACACCCCCTGCACTTTTCCTCTTATCTGTTGAGTCTTCAAACCCTTTCTGGCAGATGTATTCTAAGGAGCTACAAGACCATGAATGCAAAAATCTTAACATGAGTCAGCTTGCACTTTTTATTTTATTTTTTTACAATTGCTAAAGGGTAACAGAATGTGTCTTCAGACATGGTAGCATGGTTGGGTATGTGATTAGTAGTGCGGATTAGTACCTGATTCTGCAGGTGTAAGCTAGAAGAATAGCTCAGTGAAGGCTTTGTGCATTACAGTAGTATTTTATATACCTCTGACCAGTTCCTCTGAAGGAATATCGAAACATTAAAATACAAAATGAAAAGTTAAGATCATAAAAGTAGCTTACTATGTGCCAATTGTAATTGTTAAGCAATGCACATTAATTACTCTGCTGTATTATTTTGCATTCAAACAGTGCCATAATTGCACATGTACATGCTGTGTATCTCTCCAAAGATGTTTTCTTGATAATGCTATAAACTAGAGTTGAGCAGTCGTTAAAAACTTGGAAAAAATTTATGGCTGCTTTTGTAACATGGTGCTACCACTGTCAAAAGAGAAAGGAATAAAAGTGTCAGAGGAGAAAGGAAAAAAAATGCATTAGGCAAGGTTAATATTTCATGTTTGGCTGATAAATTGAATATGTATAAAAGCTCATTTCTGTTTCTAAATGAAAATTGATTTTCTAGGCTTGTATACCTCAGGTGTGTACTCAAGTGTAGAGACAGTGGTCAGTAGAAACAAACTAAAAACTAAATGAAACACAGACACACACACACAAACCTAAACAAACAATGAAGCAACAACTAAAAAAACCCATGTAAAGAAAATTAACCATTATCTTAATGTGTCACAATGCAATTTAAACCACTCCTGAGTAATTGTTGTTGAATAGGTTAGGAGGGATAAAGAGGCTTCTTTATCCAGTTTGGGCTGAGAATTAAAGCCCAAACATTGAACACAAAGGATGAAGCTGGCAGTGATACTCCTTTTCAGTGTTGCTTCAGGAATATTTTAAATATCGGGTATTTTCCACCCATACTATATTTCTTTTTTGTCTCATAGCCGTGCATAATTGATTTGCTCTAAGCTGTATTCTTCAGATTGCAGTATAATTTATTGAAGTCATGCCTCACTTGATTTATTGCTGCACTGAAATGGGTTTTTTTCTGTTTTCATGTTAAATATTTAGCATCAAGACTTCCCATTATTCTTGTGCCTGCCAGTGTCATTGACAGCAATTATTACTGATTAACAAGAATGTCTCAGTAAGGGAAATTTTGAAGGCAGGCTGTGTTTCCCTGAAGTTTACTTGCAAGTACTGAGAGTTTGTCTTTTAAACTTTCCAATGAAGTGTGAATGTGTTTAAAAAAAGAAAAAAAATCTCTGACAGAATACCTGCTTCAGACACCTAATGTATTTGTATTGGCTTTGACATCTTGATGTGCATCTAAGAATTTCTGGTTACTGTCCAGCTGTCTGTCTCTCTGTGCCTGAGATAGACCAGAGGCTGGGGGTGTTCTGGGCTTTGCTGGGGGTGCTGTGAAATAAGAGTCTGGGTCCAAGGGCCTCCGAATTTTAGAACTGCCATAAAGTTGTGTGGGTGGCACTGGCTGAATGCAAGAGGTGGGAGCATGGTTTAAAGAAATGAATAAAAATCCAAGCTATTAATGACCTGCACAATGCACTCATTTAACTTTCTTAGTAACCATCATCAGAGCAGATGTGTTAGAAGTTCATTTTACAGTTCAAGTGTTTTCTATTTTATGTGCGTCCAGATAGCTTTGGATTTTAGTTAGCAAGAAACAAGTGCAGAAATGTATTTTGAAGTGAACATAGTGGGAGAATGTATTTTAAATACATGTTTTAATCATTTAAGTGCAGGGCTCTGCAGTGGTACATCAGAGACCTTGTCTTCAAAAACGCTTTTAACAGATGACTTGCAAAGAACATATCATGCAGTAAAATTTCTGAACAAGCTTTTTTCTCTCTCTCTTTTGGTAGCACTGTCAGAGGTGATGGATTTCTGCTGCAAAGCTGAGCAGCTGGTTGAGACAGAAAACAATGTAAAGTGCAGAGGGAGCAGTCCTCCCCTCTGCAGCCACACACACAGCTACAGCGTTGGGTTCAGTTCTGTTACAGACTTGGCTGTGCTCGGGGTGAAACCCAGAGGTGAATGACCAGGTTCTAACATGCAGTTCAGCACAGGGGGAGATTCTGATCAACAGGTAGATATGGAGGGCAAATAATGGAGTTCTACCATGCTGAGGGTACAAATGACTACATTGTTCTGCAATGAAATTTGAACACCATGTGATTCCTGTTCAGTATAATAATGTATTTGCTCTGCACTTCCACACTATTCAGTGAGTCTTCTCTCTTCATACTCCAGTGCCTTCATGGAAATGGTGACTGGTTTTTACTTTATTTTCAAATTTTCAGCAGACTTTAGAGTGCTCCTCAGGGATTGGTCATGGCCTCAAGCCTGGAAGGATTCAAGAAGCATTTGGACAATGCTTTTAAATGTAAGGTTTAACTTAGAGGTTGCCCTGTGTGAAGTCCAGAGTTGCAGTGTCCTCATTGGTCCTTCCAGTTTGGGATAGTCTATGATGCTGTGATTCTAGATACCAAAGCTATAGATAGTGTATTTAAGCTATATGCTGATTATTAAAAAATTAATAAAGAAGGAATACCCTGAGTGAAGCAAAGATGACTGCTTGGCTTGCAAACACTAGAAGAACCAGGGGTTACTGTTAAACATTCATTAATTACATCCAAGCTATAGAGAAGGCTTCTGATGACGTGCAGAACCTTTAAAGGTAACAAACCTAGCTGCATGGTTTTAAAACAGTGTCCCCTTTTAAAATCTGTCTGATTGCTTGTTTAATCTGAAAGCATTTGTGGAAATAATTAAGAGAAAGTTCTGTGCTTCAAAGAAGCTGCAGTTTCAAACAGTTCTTGAAATGTCATTTCAGCACCTTGAATATAAAATCTGTTACATGTTCTATGCAACTTCTGGACATTTGCACCACATTTCAGAAGGCAATCATTCAAGTGAAGCACTTGTCACCATTGGAGGCTTATTTCCATAAACAGAAAGCTGGACAATCTGATTCTTGCTAATTTTTAGTGTCTTTGATAGAAGCTCTGTTCTGGTTCCAAGAATGCTGGCAGATAAGTGGAACAATATGGAAGTGTGTTCATTTTAAAACTTCTGGTTTTGCCTTGTTTACTGGAGAAGCACATGACCTTTCAGTTGTGTCCACAGTGGTGCTTTGGTGTGTTTTGGTAGAGCAGCTGCTTTGGTAAGGAAACATTTTCCTGTTCACAGTTGCCAGACTGCTGGTAATCATACTGGATAGTAGCTTGGATTTATACTTGTTTGGAAAGTTCTTCTCAGTGTTGTTTGCATTTCAAATATTACACTAATATTTATTACCTTATTTTAAGGAAACTGAGATTCAGTCACTGTTTAATTTCTGGGGAAGCATGTTGTCTTTAACCTCAATCTCTGTATTTATAAATTCCTTCCAGTTTATTTGAAAGCCTCTACTTCAGCTGTTCTCCTTACCAATCACTAATTGTTTTCTAGTAAAATAGTGAGATCTAGAAAGTGTGCATTTTACACAAGGTGATTGTGAAATCAGGAAGGATTCTCTCTCACATGGGAAGGGTTTAGATGAGCATCAACATGGAGAGCTGCTACTGACAGCAGCCTGCCCACATCCAGTCACCCTGGTAGTTGAAAATGTTGTGCAGTAGACCTGCTTATAATGTCTTCTTACAATTAAGATTTATTTTTACATCTCTTTTATTTTAAAATAAATAGAAAAAGTTGAACCTCATGTCAAAATAGGTATTGTGTGGAAACCAGCTATGCATAAGGCACACATTCCAAGCTGACATAGTTGTGATTTAGGTGCAGAGTAGATGGTTTGTGGATTATTTGGATATATCAACTCTTCTGTGCCTTTAGTAGGGTGGTGTTTGGTGTGTGTGCAGAATGGTCAGGAATTCCAGTCACTCAGCAATCTGATGGATTGCCACTTACAGGTGTGAGATGGGAAATGACCTGTGCAGCTAAAGGGCAGTGGTCGGCAGGGATCAGGAAGATCTTGAGTCCCAAACTTCAGTTTACTAGCTTAATATTTTCAGAAGTGCCACAACTAGTATTGCCTGAGCAACCTTGCCTTGACATACCTCGTGTGGGAGATTCAGATGTAACAGTGTACCATGGAAAGGTTTATTTATTCACAGAATCTTACTGCATTCTTTGCATTTTGGCTCCTATTTGCTGAACAAATGGCTAATCAGAGTTTTGAGGGGCTTATCTTCTTTGAGCTACAGATTCCAGGCATCATGTACCACACACCACCTAAACTGCAATGATTTCTCAAACTTCTGAACAATGCTTTTGTTCCAATGTCTGTATCTATTGACCATATTACCTTATCTTTATAGCAACCCTGCAAGATTAATAGTGGTATCTTCTTATTTTTAACTGACATGGGATGAAAAACAAAGGGAGATTAGGCCAGTATTAGCAAAATCATGGACTAATACTGGATGCTTAGCTTGGAATGATGAGGATGTCTTTCCTCAGTACTTTTGGATGTTCAGAACAGTGACTCTGAGATGCAGGAGTGGTTGTGTGGCACTTCTAAGGATCCAGACTCACAGTGTTAAGCTGACTATCTAGAATTTGAAGAATGTAACATGAGAAAACTTTGATTGGGAAGATTTTCCCAGGATTGTAAAATAAACTGTGTATTGGAGGCAGAGTTTTAACTGCTCTTCACCTAAGACTCCCCGGGTTTTATTGTAGAGGTTCTAAAGATGAATCTAGTAAATGTTTGTTTGCAACTTCTCCTCCTGCTCTGTCAGTTTCAGCAGCTGTTCAGGAGCAAGCAGCAGTTGCTGTGAACAGGACATTTTGACCTGTATCTCTGGTTCCTTTGGTATCTGCTTTGTCTAACACTTCTAGAAATGTGTTTGGTTTGTGGTTTTTGTCTTGTTTTGTTTTATTCTTAATACATTTGGGGGGTGTTACCTTTGTAAAGAGTTGATAATTTTGCTAATAATAATATTCTTGAGAATTTTTCCTGTATGTGACTTCTGCCTTAGGTAAAAGAAACTGTGAATACAAAATTGCATAAAGGCCATCTCAGGAGTCTTCAGCAACTGATTTCAGCACAATCTTCCATGGCTGGGAACAAATCAGTGACTGCTGTTCTACTCTAGCCATTTAAAAAGAAGAAAAAACAAACACTTTTTCCTTTTGCTCTTGAACTGTAGTTCAAAACTTTTCCTGCTTCTTGTGCATCTCTCTTCTGAGGTCACTTTGGTTCTGGTGACTTGCACTGCCACAACCCTGGGCAGCCTGAAGGAACAAATAGGTTTATTGTATCTCCCTTGATGTCTTCAGGGCTGGGTTTGTATCAGGCTGAGCAACTCCAACACCTAGTGGCTTTTCCCCATTTTACAGCCCTGTGTATGTTCTCTTCAAGTGAAATGAGCAACTTGCTTCAGATTGTCTGCTTTTGTCACCTTGTTTTGTATTTCTTAAAAGAATTGATGTTATTTCTTAACTTCATGCTTCTTTTTTTTAAAACATTTTTCTTTCTTTCTTTCCTTAGTTTTGCCAGCCTGGAGGATGGCAGCTGTCAAAAGAGAGGAAGCAGCCAACGTTCTTTGTGGTGGTTTTGACCGACATAGACTCGGAGAGACATTACTGCTCCTGCCTGACTTTCTATGAAGCAGAGATTAACCTGCAGGTACAAACTTCACCATAAGTAACCAAAACACAGAAAAAGGTGACTAGAAACATAGACTGTTGTTACAGAGGACAACTGGAGCAAATGTTTAGCTGTCCCTGGTAAGGCTGTTTCTTTCTGTCAGACAGAAATGAGCTATTTTTGCACAAAAGTAAGCTCAGTGGACTTGTTCGAGTGTGGTTTTTTTTTTAATCTCCTTTAAAAAACAACCTAGCCAAAACATTTCACAGAATTTCTTTCTTTCCCCCCCACATGTGGTGTGGGTTTGTTTGTTTGATGTGGTTGGGTTTTTTTATGTCTGTGGTGGTGCTGGGTTTGTTTGGGGTGTTTTTGTTTGGTTGGGTTTTTGTTCGTGGTTTTTTGGTTATCGTTGTTTGTTCATTTGTTTGCTTTTGGTTTGGTTTAGTTTGTTTTGTTTTGCGTGTGGTTTGTTGTTGTTATTGTTGTTTCTGTTTGGTTTGTTTCTCAACGGGACAGCCCATGTGGTGATCCTTTTGTTTCCTCCCGTGTGTGACTCCTGAAGGGTTCTCAGCTTCCCCTGCCTGCCCCCTCTGCTGGCAGCTGTCCCGGCCAGCAGCTCTGCAGGGCAGGCTTTGCCAGAAGCTCAGAGCTAGAAGAATTCCTCACTTTTTAGGGAGGTCAGGGTTTGGGTGTCAGCTACTTAGCGGAATTTACATCTTTTTGAGCAACCTCAGTCTTTCCAAAGTAGATATTTCGTGTCCCATTTGATGTCAAGAGCTTCACAAGAGCTCTCTGATGGAATCTGTAGGAGCCAGAACTGAGGGAATCCCCAGTCCAATCTCCAATTGCAGATTGTCATTGCTCTGTTTGGTTTTTGAAGTATTCTCTTTCCCACATTAAAATTAAAAAATATGTAAAACCTTGGCCTCAAATACATTAAAAATAGTTCAGATTAAGTAGATGGCTGAGGAAAGCAATTTTTCTGCTCTTTTAGTGAAGAACTCTGACATTATTGATTATTTTAAGAAAATGCTTTTAATAATTCAAGTGTACACTGTTTATTTCATATCGGACTTGAAACATTGCCCTGTTTTTAGAACAATTAAAAGATGCAGCATAGTAATAATAATCTTGTGCTTTTTCTAGGCACAGTTTGGAAGCAGTAGAATAACAGTTGTTCTTATTTTATTAATGCTACCATTTCCAAGGGTATTTTTGTCAATAATTATTAAAAGGAATTGAAAGCAGAAATGTACCACAAAGTTAGATGCAGCCTTAAACTTCAGTGTAGGTCAACTGACATCTCCTTATTAGAGATTTTGTCTTTATTTAATGTCTGTCATTTTCTAAGTGGGGAAAAATATTCTCTAGTCATTCTTTCCCAGCTGACAAAACTTCTCAATGGCTGAATCTTCCTCCACTCCATGTATTTCATAACATACACTAAATTTAGTCAACTTGTTACGTTTCCTGTGGTTGTTGCAGCTGCTTTTGATTCACTCTCCACATCTTGCAAATAATGCTCATCACAAAACATCCAGTATGAACTAAAAAGTGTTTTTCTTGTATTGCCCAAGTGTTATTACAAGAAAAAAAAAAAAAAAAGGGAAAAAAAAAGCAACCAAAAATCAGACAACAAACATCTCCAAGCGAGTGCAGCAGGATGTTGGTTCTCACAATGCCATTCCTGGCTGTGTTGTAAAGAATACATAGTTTTCAAATGAACTTGCTGTGGTGAAATTTATTCTATGACTGCATTGTTTATAGCCAAACTTCCTGTTTCTTTCTGAAACCCAAAGAGAATAATTGAACGTGCCCTATTCCCTGGTCATTAGACAGGAATTCAGCACATGGACAGCCTGTAATGAAGCAGCAGCTTGGGAAGCACTGGGCTATGAACGTGATCCTGCTGTAGCCTTTCAGATGCAGGCCACGTTCAGCAGTCCATGGAACACAGTGACCAGGGCTTGGGAGGAAATCAGGACAGTGCTTTCTCAGTTAAAAGCAGTTGGTTTGTTTATTACTGAATTTATAACTCGCAAGAGATGAAATTTCAAGAAAAGAGTTACTTCTTTCCCAGTAGCCTTCAGCAGGTAACTTGCTGATCACAAAATTGCTCTGAACTAAGCTAGAGTAAATCAGTTTGGCTTGGCAGAATCATCCTCACAAAAAACCTGGAATCAACCACTTGGAAGTTTCAGTGTAAAGTGCAAAGCTAAACTAATTTCTCAGATTATAGAGAGCTACTGAACCTGTTTTGAGCCTCCTGCTTAATACTGCAAGAACCCCTTTAACAAGATTAATCAAGCTGGACTAAAGAGGTTACTTCTGTAATTCTGGTTCCCTTGGTTCTTGCTTTAGCTGTCAGGGACAGGAGAATTTGTGCATAAATGCTACCTGGAAAGGAAGGAGCTTGTCCTCACATGGTGTATCTAGTTGGTATGCAAGATAACCTAGTTTTTGAGATTAATATAGTGACTGCCATATAGTCTGCAGGAGAAAAACATTTTCCCTGCTATCTCTGAAAGCCCTGGATTCAGTTTAATCTCCTGACAGTTGGATCTCTGTAGAAAGGTACAGGCTCTAGTAATCAGCTGATGGCCTGTTTTCAACTTCCTACCCCTGGATAGAAAACAAAATACTGCTTTATTTGTTGACATCTATGAATTATGATGTTGTTGTCCTTTGACTCAGCAGATACTTCTACTGACCTCAGCTGTGCTTCTTAATTTTGCAGTTAGGATTTATGCTAACAATGCTTGGAAGAGCACCACAGATAGAATCTTTCTTAAAAATGTTGACTCACATCGTTCAGGAACTTAATGGTCAGATTATATGTTGCTCTGCACTTTCAAAGACATTTATCCTCTCTCCCCAACCCCACCATCATCAAATTAGAGGATGATTTATACCAGTAACTCAGCCTGTGCCACCACAGTTCTTGCTGCTTAATGAGATCAGCAGAAAACCCCAAATGTTTGTTTCTAACTATCTTACTACGAGATGGTATCATTCTTGTGTGTTTTCTTAAGCATTTGTATGCTGAAACATTGCAATCCCAAAGCTGCTAAGATAAAATATCTCACTCTGGGAAATGCTCATCAGTAATAATTCACCCGTCCCCTGTTTCCTCCCATTCACATTCTCTTCCTCTCTCTGCCCCCCTGCAAAAAGCAGAAAGAAATTGTACAAACCCCAAACCATAAAATGGCAGATTCACAACATTCACAAATATCTCCTAAGTCAAGAGAAAAAATGCCAACAAAATGACTTCGTGCTTCATAAAGTTTGAATTTTTATGCTTGGCCTGGAGAGCTGATGATCCTGCTGTGGTAAGGGACATGCTGCTCAGTGAGTCACTGCCTTTGGTTTTCAGTAGAGGCTGAGAACACTCAGTCCAGTTGTGCTCTGAGAAGTGTGCAATCTGATCACCCTTTGGCTGTTATAATAGCATGGTATTCTTCAGCAGATCAGTTGGGTTTTTGTGACCATCCCAAATGTTGAATTTGATCTAAAAGTGATCTCTTATGATCAGTGCCACAGAACAGTGTGTGGAAAAAATCCCCAGTTCAAAAAATAATGTTGAGTGTGCTACATCATCTTCTGGATCTGCTGAAAAATAATGGTATGGTGGCATCCAGAGATGTAAGGAATGCCTTTTTCCTTTCAGCTGCTGTTAAAGCTGCCACTAATGTTCTATATGATAAGTAATAGACTTGTGTTTTTTGTGGTGTTTTATATATTTAATGTCCTCCCTAGACCAGAATGTCAAGGAAGGTGAGAGCATTTGTATGGAGGGAAGCATTTCCATCTTCCTAAGAACTCTGCCAATAATTTGTCCTGTCCTGTTTAGCCCCTGCCTCATGCATTTGCACACCCCCCCCCAGATTGAACCTGTGCTGTTGCAGGATGAAAAGATGGTTTTGGGTAAAGGTCTCCTTTTCCTCCTTACTCCTGGCCAGGTCTCAGCTCAGGGAGCAGGGGGTACTGTCTTTTTAGCAGACTTCTGTCTGTCAGTAGAGATCAGATCATTTATCTGCCTTGCCATCAGTGGCAATACTAATTCAACAATTCATCACAAGTCTTTTCAGTGTCTTTCCCCATACACAGTTTAAAGGATTTGATTTTAATATCTGTGTGTACAAAATTTTTCCTTGGTGTACTTCCACATAGGCTGTTTTGTATTGTATAAAGCCCATTATGACCAAGTTAAAATAGGTTATGAATCACCAGCTTCTTCAGTTAATTTGATTTTTGCCTTTTGTGTGGCTAGGAGGTTAGCTTTGGTCAGGGCTCTTTCAGCCTCTTCAGATGCTGGTGCATGGCAGCTGGAGTTTTCCAAGAGAGGTGCATTAGATGGTGAACATCTACTGGGTGCTGGGGGCTTCATTGCTGTGTAATGCTGGAAGGTGCAATACAAACACCTTATTATCACAGCTGAGTACTCTGAAGTGTCAGTAGGATTTAGGGAGTGAATGAGAGACTCAAGGTTACTCTAAGTTTACAATCTTCACATAATTTTCTATCTTTGATCCTTTCTGATTTTAGTTCATAGAATCCCTACAGTTTATTATCCTCTTTTGAAACAAAATCAGAGTATTGGCCTGTATGCTGATATAGTTATTCCAGTATAAGTTTAGCTGCAGTGATATGATTCTGCCTGCATGGAGAAGCTATAAAGTAGATTTATTTACCTGTGGTTTTAGTGCAGTGCAGCAGATTGTAGGCAAGATACAGATTTGTCTTCTGAAGGCAGTCAGCTAAGTTTATTCTAACTTTTGTACATGTGTTAGAATTTATTGGATACATGTGCTTGTATAATCTGAGAAGTAAATAAAATTAATTGATGTTGAATGTTTTTTCTACTTCGATTGTTAATACACCAGCTAAGAGAGCATTTGGCTGCAAATAAGCCCAACAGAGACTAAGTCACATGAAGAGAAAGGGATCTGACCCTAATGAGCAATTGGCACTAAAGCAAACTTCAACTAAGTTGTCTTAAAATAAGAACTCATGCGTGGTGTCCAAATCTTCTTTGCTGGGCAGTTAGTAGAATAGCAACAGGCTCCCTGAACTTGGCACAATTTCAGTGCAATATTTAGCACAGAGCAAACTAGTTTTGTCAATTATAACAAAGTACTAGTGTGAAAGGTTGGGTTTTTTTTTTCAGAAGTGTTCATCCTCTCTCTAGGAATGGATGAATTAACAAAAGTACAATTCTCATTTCACTTTCTGGTCACAACCTGAGTTTCAGACAATGCCTGTTGGCTTTCACCTTCAGAATGCTGAGATATAATGCTTTGTGTTTCCTGGTTTTTCTATTAGTGCCTCAGTTTAAAGCAATTTTCCTCACTTTGATATGAACCTGATTTTCTCCACTCAGCTTTCAGAACTAAACAACTGACTTTGGTAGCAAATTCCCCCAGTGTGGAGATGTAAATAAGTGTGTCATGATTGTCCTGGTGGCTGAAAATGAGTGGCAGCTCTGTAGCTGAAAATGAGTGGTAGCTCTCAGTCCCAGGACAGTGATCCAGCTGAGGGAGTGAACCCTGGATGGGCAGTTGCTGATCTTGGAGAGTTGGTTAACAGCTCAGAGTTGCTTACCCAGGAGCCTGTAGTGCTGGAGATCCATCACTGGCACATCTGGGCAGATACACTCAGGTATTGAGGTGGTCATGTCCAAGTTCTGAGGGCTGGGGTAAAAATACGTATGTTGGTAGAGCAGCTAATGTGAAGTCCCTTAACATCATCTGTGTTCAGTAGCAGAATTTTCTTGCTCTTAACTGGTAGGTCATATTAATCTTTAAAAATGGACTTTAATTCCTAATGTAGATCTTGGCTAGATTGTTATTTTTAAGTTAAATATCAATATTTAGAAACAGAGCTGACATCTTAAAAAGATATGATTGTTGTGGCAAAATGAGATTCATAAAAGTTCAAGAGGAAACGTCTGCTCTTCTCAGAGCAGAGAGTATTTCTCTGAATAAAAAAAAATCAAGGTTAGTGTAAGTTGGCTGCTGTAATTTAATTTCTTGGCTGCCGTGTCTGTTGCCTTTAAATGAGTTTCAGTTTTTCACTGAAGTAGCACAAACTCAGTCACCTTTTCCTACTAAAAGTTTTAATATAACTTCATCCTAAACTGAGAGTTAGATGAAATTGTTGAGGTGCTTATTTCCCACATGCAGCATTTAAACACCCCCAGTGTCTGCCAAACATCAGCAGAGATCTTGCACTTGCAAGGAGCTTTTATGGGAGCAAGTGGGTGGCAAGCAGTCCACTGCCACATGAAGGAGAACTGAAGTGTGAGATTAGCCCTTATCAGACAGTGGCAATCCAGAAATGCTTTTACTTCAGACATAAATTGATAGGAAATGAAATCAATTCAGAGCTACAAGAGCCATTTGCTTGTGATGTGGATGCTGTATTCTTCTCTATTCCACATATGTGAGGCCAGATCTGGAACTCCAAATGAAATGAAGTCAGTTTATGTTTTGGATTTGTATACATTTTTTTTGTGTATGTCCCCAGAGAAAAAAAAGGAGATCAAAAGTATGAAATCACTTAATTGATTTTTTTTTCTATTTATAAAAACATGTCCAACTTATCCCTGCATTCATTATCTTTGTGTGCGAGATTGAGCTATCAAATGAGAATGAATGTGTTCTTGAAACTCTCACCAGTGAACAATGAATATAATATACCCCCCAAATAATACTGCTTTATAATATAAATAGTATTGTGGAACTATATCATGAACTAACATACACTCAAATATATGACATTAAACACTAGGAAAGCTACTAGGAAATAAAAAAAAAAAAGGAAAGACTCTCAGTATTTAATTGTAATGAAGACAATTCTTACTGTGTCCTACGGTAGTATGGAGCCACCAGTCTAGAGAAGGGATACTGGGGAATCCACATACCATTATCTTCTTCCAACCAATCTAAGTGCAAAAGGCAAACTATAATAATCATCTAGATTTAAAAAAATTACTATCAAATAGCAGTATTATCACACTTCTTATTTAACCAATTTAATTAAATCTGTCAGTTTATGAATCCTTAGCAAGGTTTTCCTTAACAACCAATTATTCTTAATTTAGTTGAAAACAGAATGATGTATTTATAAAATAAGAAGATATTGAGGAAGAAAAGTCCCTCCATTGACTCTTTTATTAGGTTAGTATTTGATTAGAATTTTTTTTTCCTTAGATGAGAAAGTAAGGGAAGATGACGTGCATGTGTCTGAGCAAAAAGTGTAAATAGAAAGAAGTGAAGTGTGTGGTTTTACTGGATTGCATTGAGCATTGCTACAGGATGCTTATGCTGTTAATACTTTGCTTGAAAAGTAGGTTAAAAGTCATGTGTTTGAAATGATTATCTACTTAGTGTACTCTGAGTCCTGCTAATGTGCCAGAGTGCCTGTCAGGATGTTTAGCCCCAGAAGAAATATGGCTGGTCACCTTGCTCTGTTTGTGAGGAGCGAGTGGTTTTCTAGTGTGAAAGATTTATCAATTCAATACTGTGGCCTTGGAATTTAAAATTGCATCTAATTACCAATTAATTTAAGACTTGATCTGAAGTTGAGTGTATTTTTTTGACAGTGGCCTTTTATAGAAACCTCCTGATCTGGGGTACCATCTGAATACAGAGAAGCTTCCTTACTCCCTTGCCTGCAGAGATGTGGAATATGTTTTACTTTCATTCTTTACTCTTGTTGCCAGGGCCCACAATTTGTCAGCCAGAGTTCGTTGTCTTTAAGCCAAGAATTCATAGCTGCTCTTTAGAACAGTTGATAAAAGACACTTCTTCTGATGATCTGGTCAGTGGTGTAGAAGCAGTGTAACTCTGGGCTGTGATGCTACAGCTAAGGAGAGCATTTCTATGGCAAGATGCAGGTCTTGGTGTGGAGGCAGAAGTGATGAAGAGCTTGCTGCCTGCTAGCTGCTGTCTTTGATACATGTGTTTGCTTAACTACACCATGTATTCTGAACTGAGGTTGGGAAATAAAGCTCATGAGCTCACAGCATTGCTGGCATTTAAGAACATTTCTATCAGGTTTCTTGTGTTTAATAGAAAAGTGATGTTGGATTTTTATTTTTTTTTAATAAACTGAAATGGTGACTAGTAACACAACAGAAATAGAAGGCAGATATTTCTTATGGAAATGGAAGTAATTTTTTTTGTATTCCTAATTAAGATAATATGATGATTTTTGCTTAGAAGAATGTTCAGTCAGAGGAACAAATAAAATACTTGGAAATCTGGTGGGTGGTGCGTGGGTGGAGAGAATTACATGCAAAATTTGGAAAAAACAGACTTTCTGTCGCTTGAAAACTTAGTTAATGAATTTGTCAAACAATGTGTGGAATTTTAGAAATGAAAGTATTTAGTGACATCATTTATTTCAGCTATGAATAATAAAATATTGGTGATTGAATAGTAAGCACTGGCAAGAAGATGATATCAGTTTGCACAATATCATGAGTAATTGCAAGTTTATCTGCATTTTATGTTTCTCTTTTCAGGGTTTAGGGTCAGGGCAGCCCCACAGACCTAGAACAGCTGCTCTGTTAACCACCCTCCCTCCCCAGAGGGGAAGAGAAAGGGAATAAGGGAGAGAGACTTGGGGATTAGAAAAGGGATGTAGAACAGCTTCAATAAAAATGGAAATAATCATAATTAAAATTGAATATATACAAATATATACAAAACCAGTATGGAACCCAACCCCCTGATGGCATTTACATCACTGTCCCCTCTGCTGTGGAGCAGGCACTGGGAGAGGCCCAGACTGGGCCCGGATGGGAGCTGTGCTCAGGAGCTGGACTCTGGTCCTGGAGTCAGGACACACCAATAGGATTGAAGGGCAAGGGGATGAGTTCTCCTCAGGTGCTGGCCAGGGAAGAAATGAGGGAGGAACCAGAGCAGGGCCTGGTCTGAGTCCACACCCTTGGTGCCAACAGCACGGGGAGTTGTCAGTGCTGGGAGCAGCCACGGCCTGTGCCAGCAGCTGCTGCAGACAGGGCTGAGCTGAAGAGTGCAAGCTCTGAACACAGTTAGTTCTGGTCTCACTCACACCAGGACACTCTTCAGGCATAAACTCAGTGGCTCATAATAAGCTTGAGGGACTTTTTGAGTTTTATTCTGAAGAAATTCCTTTAGATTCCAAATTCACTGGGTCAGGGTAGAGATGACTTTAGAGACAACTTTAGCTGTAATGTTAGTGGGAAATCTGTAAAATGCTGATCTATATGAATATCTGTAGGACAGCCAAACATTCTGTTGTGAAATAACTACTTCTGTATTTTGGAGTAGGGTTGATTGTAAATCAGCTAACTCTTTTATATGAAAGGATCCCATTCTGTAATTCCCTTCTCTATCTAAAATGTGAATCAGGGAGCATTTCATGTGAAACATTGTCTGGTTCAACTGCTCTCTCAGGCAACTTTATTTCAGGTGCATGAGTGCATGACTCCCCAGGTGAGTTTTAACAAGTTGAACTATCTCTAGAAGCTTTTAGGGCATTCAGGCAATCACTGGAATGTATTTCTGTTAGTTAGCTTCATTACTGGTTTTCTTGTCTAAAGCTCTGAGATGTTAACTTGTTGTGAGAATGCTAGTTTTAAAATTTTAGTTTGAGGTTTCTTTCTGCTTATTAATTGAAATGTTTCTGTTTTCAAGGGAACAAAAGAAATTGAAGGTGAAGAGGAGTCTGGTTTAATTCCACCTGCAGAAGTATTTGCTCCTAAAAGCCTGGTGTTGGTGTCCAGATTAGATTATCCAGAAATTTTCAGGGTAAGGAACTTGCCATTTGTAATTCATGTCAGTAGGCAGATCTGGTTTTAATGAGTAGCAGTGACAGTACTTTTTATTCAAACCATCTCAGGATTGATTTGGGAAATTAAAGGCAAGATATGCTTAGACTGAACTAGGTAAAAGTCAATGTCTGTGACAGTAAATGGTCTCTAAAGATTAAAGCAGTGATTTTTTTTACCCTCCAGGCAGTTTAAAATCTACATAGAAGATGAAATAGAGATTTTTCTGGGCTCAATTTACTGTATCATGAAGGGAATTATTAGGACAAAACCAGGCTTGCTCAGGTAAAAAGCAAGACATAAAAAATATTTGATTAAATACATGATGGTAAATTAATAGTGAAATCCTGGTTTTACCTTCCCATATGGAAGGCAAAATGTCAAAGCCTCTTCCAGATCAAATTAAGATTCATAACTGAGATTTAGGATCTTGGATTACTTTCAGCTGATGAAATATGACTGATCTGAGATAAATGGAAAGCTTAATTTTTTATTAAGCTAGTATTAGTATTATATTAACAGAAACAAATATAGTTGAGCTTACAGATCAAAGGAGGAAATCATTCAACAGTTGAGTTGTTACGAGCCATTAAGAATGACTGTACTGAGATTAGAAGTGCACGTAGCCCAGTGTTTTGTCTCTGACAGGGGCCTGTACAATTGCAGAGTTTATAAGAATGGGACAGACTGCAGAAATAATTCCAGAAAATACTTCCCTTATTCAGTGTGAGTTATCTTCAGATGACACCCTGAACCAAAGCTGTCACTTCTGTGGGTTTTTTCATATAATTGTCCAGTTTAGTAGCACTCAGATTTTACAACAATCTGTAGCAAGGAGTTTCACAGTTAACTATGTGTTGTATGAGAAGTTACTGCTGGAATTATTTCTAAGGAGAGAATTCCTAAAATATTTGCTGATTTATCAAAATTGCAGCATTTAAAAGGCACCAAATGGATGCTGTGGAAGAAAATAGTTTATTTTCTTTTTTTTCCAAAGGCTTCTTGAAACAGTCATAGAATTATTTTAGTCTGAAGAGACCTTTAGGATCATCAAGTCCAACCTAAACCCAGTGCTGCCAGGGCACCACTAAACTATGTCCCTAATAATGATTAATTATTTTCAATTCACAGAATCACAGAAAATTTGATTCTTAGTAAAAAAGGTAAAGCTGTTATCTGTGATTTCTGAATCAAAACTGGATCCATTAAAAAAAAATGCCAATATGCTGCTCATTTTTTAATATATTGAAATAACATAAAGTTAAATAACATATGGAATTGTTGATCCTTGATGCTAGTCTTAAAATGGGCCTGCACTCTCACTGACTCATCAGTCTTCTGCTCTGGAAGCCAGGCAGGTTTAGCCCCATTGAATTCAATGGGCAGATGAAGCTTTGTTGATTTGATAATTTTTAGAAGTAACTTGTAGTAAAACACTTTTTTGCATCATGAACAATGGGCAAATAGTAAACTTTGGATTTCTTTTAAAACAAGAATCTCCCTCCACCAGCACATCCCTCCCTTCTAAGGAGGCAAGGTCATTTTTAAAAAATGAGTGATTACTTTGTCTTCAGTTGGAAGGTGTTTCAATATGTTAATAACTAATAAGACAAATTTCTTTTTTTAAAAAATAAATAGACTCTTAAGTAATTTGATATCTGCCTTCCCTGCATTTTGTGTTCCTTTCTAGGCTTGCCTTGGCCTGATCTATACAGTGTACGTGGACAGTCTGAATGTGTCACTGGAGACTCTCATTGCCAATCTCTGCTCCTGCCTTGTCCCTGCTTCTGGAGGCTCACAGGTAAAAGGAGAAATGGGTATTTTTCCACTTAATTTAATTTATCAAGAAAACAAAAAATAAATTCCTGAAATATTTGTGAAGAGAAAAAAAAATCATAGTTCAGCTGAGTGCTTTCCCTGTGGCCTGTAAGTGCTTTCCCTGTGGCCTGTCTTCTAAAGACAGCAAAAATTCCATTCCAGGATAAGGTCAAAGGGTTAATTTTGCCACTGAGTTGCTTTTTAAAAGGCACAGTAGCAAATCAAGCAATTTGTATAAGATTATCTTTTAATTTACCCCTGTCTTTTCCTTGATGCACTTTAGGATTCCACTTATCTTTATTTTGGTAACTCTTTTACATTTCACTTTTCCTAATTTCTAAAATTGAAGTGGGGGGGGGAAGGCTAAAAAAAGTAACTTGACCATGCTTTTCTCAGAGGTAATTAATATTCCAAGTAGTCCATGCATTCAAAAATAATATTTTTCAGTAAATGCAGTTCTTTTTGCTTTGTATCTATGCTTTCTATAAGCAGAAAGTCAGGGTTTTTTTGTTGATCTATTTTCAAGAAATTATTCCTATACATTCTGACAAGCCAGTTGGGTTTCAATTGCTTGACTTTTGCTTTATGCTGGAACACTAGTGGGAAACTGCAGTCCTTCTCATGAAACATGCCTGGAAAGTAAGTATGCAAATGGCAGTTTTTGAAAGCAATTTTCATACACATTTCTTTCCCATGGTTCTCACCCAAATTTGGGATTATCAACGTTACTGAAATCTTACAAATCCTTAATTATTTTGCTTGTACCCTGGATGCTTTAGAATATCTTTGATTTAAGTGGTGAAATGTCCTCTCAGCTTAGCTACCTTCGTGCTCTCCAAGCAACCACATCTTTTTGGTTTTGCATCCCAAGCCTTCTGGTTTGGAAGGAGAGTAATTAGATTGTATCACCACTCTTTCCAGTGGCATTTGAACCTCATATTACAGGCTTGGATGATCCGCTTGAACTTCCAGCTCCTCTTGTATCCTCTTTTTTTTATTATTAAAAGCCTAGTTGTGAATGCCTTCAAAGCCATAACTATTTAGCTGATTCAGTGGAAATGCAGGGAAGGCACTAGCACACTGTGCCTTCAAGGAGACATATCTTTGTCTTCAAATTATATTTCAAACCTCTGTTGGTCAATTCAATTATTCTTAATGACTTTAAACTTCTGTATACAAAATAAATAACTTTTGTAGGATGAATAACTTATCTCTGTGACAATAGCTTGTTTATTCTATATAAATTAAATTTATACTTGCATTAAGAAAAAATAATTCTTTCTACAGAAATTGTTTTCTTTGGGAGCTGGAGACCGACAGTTGATACAGACTCCTCTACATGACAGCCTTCCTGTTACAGGCACCAGTGTGGCTCTTCTCTTTCAGCAACTGGGTAAGTCTAGGTCTGCTTTGAAACAAAATTCTTTTTTTAAATTCCAGAATGAGGTTTTTTTTCTGTTCTCATTCAGTTCAAATCATGTGCCAAGAAAGCTGCATAGTAAATATTAATTTCTTTTGACTGAAAGAATGACTAATAGTGCTTTTATCTCCTCATCAGACATTCTTAAAAACTTTTTGTACATCCTGCCTGTGTTGACTTATCTCCAATATTGTCTAGTGTACTGTGAGCAATTACAGTGTAATTAAGCTGTGCTTCATTACAAAAACATCCATGTGAAAAGATTGGCCACCCCTTGGATACAGTACAAACTCCAAACAAAACTAAGGAGGTGTCACTGAGAAGTAGAAGAGACACCATGTCCTGATGCTGGTAACTGCGTGGAGTTTGGATTATTGTGTTGTTAGCAGTTGGTCCATGTCTTTCAAACCCAACACAGTCCTCCCCAGCTGCTTACTTGCTGCTCTTGGATACAGTGCTGTGGCTCCAATACCTGGGTACCTCCAGAGGAGCCTTGTGTCTCTCACTAAATTTTAACACTGTTGGGCTTCTTTCCATTGGCTTGGGAAGTGACTTTGAAACAGCCATAAAGGTACTTTTCTGACCCTCATGTTTAGTCTCAAGTAATCAAATGGCCTCAGAATAGGTGGTGTCATCCATCCTTCTCGTAAAAGGACAGTAAGAGTGGATGCAAACTGGGGAAAGAATGGTGCAAAGGAATAAGAGCTTATGTCCCAGGAAGCAACAGCAGAGCTGACGAGTGCAATGCCATCTAGAACCAGCAAGATTTAATAATATCCTTCCAAAAAGAAGTATTCTATTCCAGAAGTAATATTATTTTTTATGTCAGTGTGAAATAAAAAATGCAGCTAATATGATACAGAAGCTACTTAACCTCACCACAGTCCCTGAGGTTTTACTTGGCTTATTATGTCAGGAATCATTAAGACTCTGATCAGACTGCAGGCAATGTTTTAAACATGGATGGACCCAACAACATTTCCATTTCTGAAGCTACAAAATAAGGTTTGAGGTACCATAGGCCAGTATGGTATGGTATGTAAGTGCAGGATGGGATTTCTAAGCTGGGGCAGTTTATTTGGGGCAATTGTACTGAGGGTTGCTATAAATTCCCAGGTCTGAAAATGCCAAAGGTGGTGAGGCTTTTAGCTAGGGCTTAGGTAGGTGAGTTCCATGTCTTGTGACACTGCCTGTTGTATGGCAGCTTGGGTCAACAGAGTTTCGTCACAGGATCAGTCTGAGGAATGCAACAAAGGCAGATAATCTGAGAAGTTACTGCATGCATCAGATTTATAGAAGGAAACTCTGTATTACAGTGGGAATTTAAATATGGAAGAGAACACCGAGGATCATCTTTTCCTCTTGGATTCTTAGTAATTGCCTGTTTGTTTGCCAAACAAACCTTTCTTAATTCTACTCATTGGGTATAAAACTTCTGTATGAGAACTTAAAATTGCTTTCACACATGTAGGATTTCAGTAAATATGAATAACCACATTTTATTAATGGGTAAACATATGCAGGTGGGTGTCATGTAACTGACTCTCATCTTTCTTTTCCCATTCTCCATTAGCCTTCTTGATGTAAACAGTCTCTACCAACCTGGGCAAAAATATTCTACTAGTTCTGTTGTCCAGTGTGGTGTTTGATAGGTACTTTCATGACAGTCATTATCCCATCAAATGCCTGAGTTCAGGACACAAATATTGACTAGGCAGTCTGTCAGGTCACGAGACGTTCAGTTATTTTGCTTCTGGTACAAGCCACTTAATCCTATTTAAATTATTAACAGAAAATTGAAGAGTATCTAGAAAAATATTTGTGAACTGTACAAATCACCTTTTTAAAAATAGCTTGCTCTTTGAGGAAGAGTGGGCAGCAAGACAGTATTTACCACTATGAATAGATACAAGAGTAATTTCAACATTTATTTTGAGAAATATTGTGAAATAATAGTCTCATCATGCTTTTTCTGCTTGGCAGGGTGATACTGTGTCAGCAGATGACCCTCCCTGTATTACCAAGACCTTATTTTTACTTAGGCGTTAATCTACAGTTGGGAAAAACATCCCCAAAGGTTTTCATCTTGATAATAAGGAACAGCAGTGTTTGACACTTTAAATAACACATTCTCCTTTTTAATTAAAAAAAATAAATAGTAGATAGGAATAATGTGACAAAAGCCAGGACTGCAGCTGGATCTCTACACCTAAAAATGATTTCATCAACAAGGATTAGCTGGAAAAACTAATCACAAAGTCACTTGAAAAATGCTCTGTGGGAGCAAGAGAATTTTAAATACTCTTCTGTTTCTCTTTGCCTGTTAGTAAGATGATAGGTATTTATAAAAGCTTCAAAACGCAGTGGCCTTCTTGAGGCTGAAAGGAGATTTTCACCATATTTCTCTTCTCTCTCACTTCATTAGCTGATCTGTGCTGGTTGTCCTCCTTGTATCTTTAATTCACCACTCAAGTATTTTCAGTAGAACTCAGACTGACTTTTAGTGTCCCAAAGTAATTTTTGAAGTGGCAAAAATGAAACTGGGAAGTCAATTAGTAAATCTAGTTTGAATCTTCTGTATGCTGACATACATACAGTAGGGTGCTTTCCAATTCAGGGCTGTGAGGGTTAGAGATTAAATAGGTGGAAGAAGCTAAAGGTGAATGGTAGTGCTAGGCTGGGCCAGGTGGCTTGGCAAGCTTGTCTTTCTCATGCCCTACCTATGACATAACTTCTGTGAAAGTGTTAAACACCAGTATCCTTTGGCTTTTTTACATACCTTAAAGTATACTTAATCTAGACATTGTGCATAGGCAGTAGATGAAGCCTCTAAAATAAGTGCTTTAAAAATAATGTAGTCAACAACTGCAGTGTCCTTAAATATCAGTGATTCCAGAGGTCAGAAGTGACTGGTTGATTCACTTCTAACCTGTTGTGGTTGCACAAAATGTAAATACAGATTTGTGTGGTGATGGCAGAGTTGATAATGAGGGAAGTACTTCATTACAAGCAGTTTCATTTTAATTAATACTGCACTCCAATCCAGTATTAATAGTACTGGTAACATGTATTAATATGACTATTTAATTCCAAAATTCAATGCCGTGACTTGAGACTGAAAAGTTGAGAATATTATCTCTATTTTCTCCCTAGTTGCATGTTCCTACCTTTCTTTTGCAACAGAGCAGATACTTCTGATACCACAGGGAGCTGCTTCAAGTAATTTTCCACATGTTTTCATCATGGGAAATGGATGGTTATGTTTTTTAACTGGTTTCAACAGTCATGGAGCCAAACCCAATTACTGTTGTGCAGTGATAAACCAATTCATAATAAAATGATGGGATCACACACTATCATACTTTGTTTATCCCTCCAAAGTGCACAGGAGTAAAAAGGATGCTGTATTTTCTCGTTTGCTCATTTTTCAGAAATTTGATTTGTTAACATTTAACAAAGAAGAACGGGATGGGGATTTTTAAATATTTTTGTTTGGATAATGAATATACAAAATTCATTTTGTATGTTCAAAAATTATTTTTTAATGAAGGTGTGCCACTCCCTCTTTGTTTGCAAGCAGATATTTGTACATGCAGGTGGATTTTCAACTGACAGTCGTAACACTGTACAATTTTGGTGAACTCATTAAAAATGTAAAAAAATTAATTAAAAATTAATTAATTTTTTTTTTTTTAGTTTTCTAGTTGTGCCAATAACATTCTGTGTATAAATTTTGCTCTCGGGAGACTTGAAATCTCTGCTTAGGCTGAGTAGTGCAGCAGGCTCTGTCCTTGGTTCTTACAAGTCTTTCATTTGAAAGCTGGTGGCAGGGCCCTGAAGGCATCAACAGCCCCCAGCCCCTCCTTGCAGGGTTGAGCTGCCAGCACTCAGGCCACCACTGATGTAGCCCAGCTGGGTAACCTCAGCTCAGAGGGGTGAGGAAAGGGCTGGGTGAAAGATGTAAGAAGGAGGGGCCTGTTGAGCTCTTCCCTTGGATGCTGTACCTAAGCTCAGGCCATAGCCTTGGTCCTTCCCTGAGCCATGCTGCAGCCTTGCTTGTGCCTGGCCACACACCTCTCTGTCTCACTTCTTCACCTGTGGACTCAGCATCCAGGCTTGATCTCAGGTGGTGTCCATGACTGTGGGCTGGCCTGGTGCTCAGTGTGCTGCCCTGCCATCCTTGGGCCTGATGCTGATTCTGCCAGGCTGACTTGACCTCCTGGCTTGACCTTGGACCTTCCATATTGCTATGGGGGGCATGTCTGGGTGCCTGAGCTGAGCCTGGCTGCTGCCAGCAGACCTACCTAACTCATCTTTCTCTGGCTGCTGTGGGACTCCATGTCTGGCACCTGCATTGCCTTCTGTCATGGGACAGATGGTTTGCCTTTCACAGAAGCACAACCCAAATCTGCAGTCTTATGCTTGTGGACATTGGTTTTAATCGATGTTCTCAGTCACCCTGGAGTCTGACCTTCCTCTGGCTGAGCATCAGCCACCCTGTGGCTCCTCCACAGCTATTCTTTCACTTCTGCTGCTGCTGGTTCTTCCAGCTTTTCAATTAAGTCAAGTAGAAGAGCTGTGTTACAGACCACACAGTGTTTTAGAAGTATTTCACTTCCAGTCCTGTGAATGGAACTAGTTAAATATTTAGACAGTTCACTTTCAGAAGACAGTAGAGTTCAATGTACACTATCTCAGTGCTGGCTCAACTCTAAGTTAAAGGCTACTTGTTGGCTATTGGCATGAGGCAGGAATGGCACCTGCTACTAGTTTGCTTTTCCAAAACTGGCTTTTAAACTTAGAGAGCTTGTAGAACATGCTGTGCTTTATGTTTTCTTTATGAATGAAAGTAAAGGGAGTTTTATTGACTCCTTTAGAAAACAAGTGCCAAAATAACATGAAGTCAGAAAGTATTATTTAAACTGTTGGCCATACTACTGCTCATATTGGCTGCTTTCTGAACAGTGTTTTTCTGCTGTACATTGTCTTTTTATTTTGCTCCATACCATAGACCACAATCATTGCCATTTGCTGCTTTTTACATCAGTGTTGTTCAGAGCGCAGTTTGTGGGTACAGCTACTCAACCTACATTAGTGATGAGCATCAAGACCAACCTCATACAAAAAGGTCATGAATCAAGGCTGTAAGTTAAAAGACAATTTCTAACCATAAGAAGAGATAAATTTTGAAATGCCTTCTGTTGTGAGTAGTCATGAGAAACTTCATTTAAGATGAAGCTTGATCAATTTGGAGTTGTCTGATATAATCATGATGGCAAAAGGCTGGACTCTCTCACTGTTTATAGACCCTTCAGCCCCATATTTCTAAATCCAGAGTATATTAAAATAGCTAGAATTTCTGCTTTTGACTACCTTTGTTGTCACTTTGAGGAATGCTTTCTGTAATTTAATAGTTTCTCATTTTAATTCTGGTTTAGGAGAGCTAAACTGTTCAGCCTCTCGTGTAGAGTGCTATATGCCAACAAATGGCTATATAGAATTACTGCAGAAATGGGAAAAGGCATTCCTGATGTATATGTGCATTAGTGTGGCTGGGAAGCTTATGGAAGGGTCACTGCACAGTCAGCACGTGAGCTGGCTTCAACTTGTTGACTAGGAAAATCCTAATGTCCTCATCACAGAGCAAGAACTGTTTATATTTTAATACTTCATTATGTTCAGAAATAATTAATGTAAGGGCAGCTCAGCAATGAGAAGTTTAATGTGCATAGCATATGAAGTGACCAAATGCAGCATTATTACTTGTAACTGGCAGATGCACTAAGTGTTGAAGTGATGCCCTTTCTCATGCTCATGATGAGACTTCAGTGATATGAACCAGAACTTTTTTAACCTCTGTTGTGTTGTTTACAAACTCCTTAGCCAGCTCCCTCAATTTCTTTCTTCCTGTGAGATGTCATGTATCACATGATGGGAACTTCTATGCCTTATATTGAAATTTAGCATGATTAAATTAAATTAAGACAGTTTTATTGAAGTATACCATCAAGAAACTTCTAATCAGTCTTTGATCTTTGATCATGTTGTAGTTTCAGTTTAAATCCCAATGGCCAAGGAGCTGCAATTTGCTCTATAACCCAGCAAAAAAGAATTTGCAGGTCAGGCTTTCAAGTAGATTTGTGTAGTTTATTAAAAAACAAATAGATTACTAAGGAATTTGATGTGGCATTTACTGCTAATGGGCCCTTAATGCTGCAACAGCAGAACAAAAAGAATTATTTGACATGCTGTTGGAATAGTGAATTTTGTGCAGGGTCTCTTCAGTGCTCCCAAGTCACTGAAGCTTCATTTCCTCAAGAGCATAAACTAGCAGGCAGCCATTCCCATTGGTGAATGTCCAGTTGCACAGTCTTGCCCCAGTTCCTCGGCTAAGGGGGTGCTTGACCCACCCATGCTGAGCTATTTTCATCTCACCAATTTAACAGAAAATATTTGCAGGGTGGAAGGAGGTAAAGTCACATTCTCCTGTCAGCAGTCTCAGGTTGTGGTTTGATGCTGTGGTGAAGTCAGCCCAAACTGATTTAAGATTTTAGAATTTCTAACTTTAAAATTCTGGAATTTTAGCAAATTTCTAAAAGGCAAATGAAGCTTAGAGATCTTATAGAACATGCTGAAACAGACCCTCCTCATAAGAGATTTCTTTCTACTTGTGTTGGTATGAATGCTGAAAATAACCTTCCTCGTTATTGCAAAGCAAACTTGATAGCACTTAAAGTTTTGCAAGGTTTTAGAATTTAAATTTCAAAACTTCAGTGTTAACTTGTGCTGGGAGGAAAAGAAAAACCCTTCTGTGGAGATTTCATTCCATATATTTCTGCAAAGTCAAGTGTTGCTGCTTAGCTGGGCCGAGGTCTCGCTATCTCAGGAGGTCAGGAAAATCTCAGACTGTTTCATCAAGAAGGAATTTTTAAAGATTGCTAAGTGTTTTGCAGAGGATCCAAATATTCTCTTTTAAGACAAAAAAAAAGTGACTTTTAAAGTTTGCCATGGTTACGGTGTTTTGCAGCTCGTTTGCTTAATTGAATATTTGTGGGTTGAGTTGAATATTTGTGTATGAATGGTGGCTGAAGATTGCTCTGACAGAATGCACTGCTCAGCCACCTGTGCTCTTGTTGTCTGTGCATGGATTTGGTTCCATTACTACAGTGCTTCAATAGTCCTGTCCCTTGAGAAGGACTTTGTAGTCCCTAGGCAGGAAACAGAAATGTTTGCAGTTTCTTGTGTATCCTTGACCATTTTTCCTGTGTACGGTTCAAGAATGACAATACTCTTCTCATCCTTAGATATTTTCTTTCTAAGGATCACAACGGGTTGTAATCATCATTGCTCTTGCTCTGCATTGTTTTGTTAAAGGATATTTTTCTGCTTTAAATGAATCCAGTCAAATTATGAGTATACATTTGCTCCATTAGGATTTAATTTGAAGCAATTCTGCTAAGAATGTTTTGCATTCCATGACATGTGGCAGTCTTATATGTCCTGCTGTTCTTTTTCATATTGCAACTACTTGTGATTTTGTGGCTTTAATTCTCCATTTTGCCTATCTGTGGGCTTTATTCTAGCTATCAGTGAAATAGTCTCTAGAAAGTTCTGGCTGTAATTGCTTTCTATTCATTCTGGCACAGCTTGGAATTTGTGGTCAGAAAAGTTAATATTTCTTTGTTGTAATCGTTTTCCTGAGTTCTATTGTAAAATTTTAAAAACAGACAGGGTTGTTTGAAAAATTTATGAATGCTCTTTCTGGAGTTGAAAATTTCTGTTGGTGACTGAACAGAAATCATCCTTTAATTTCAGACTGACCATGTATGAATCATTTTGAAGAGCTGGTAAATTGCACTATATATTTTTTGATTACTTAACTAAATTGGCAATTGTAAATAATTTTTCATTTGTTTTCAGTTGTTATTTTACATTGGCTGTTAGAATGAAGGAAGTGGATTGTGGCTAATTTAACTGCTATGAATAGCACGTGATTATGTTCCAGACTATCTTTTGATGAATGTGGGAGAGAAGATTTCATTAAATATTTGATACCAACAATAAGTTCATTTAAAAGAGCAGTTCAAAGGAGAAAAGTCACTTATAAAAATGTCTAGCAATGTGTGGCCATTTCAGCACCACTCCCACCTGTACTTAGGGAAGCATTTCAGTTCATCAGGATGTGTCTGTTGGCTCAGTCCACTCAAAATTCCTCTACAGAATTCTTCCATTGAGTTTTGGGTGGTGTGGGCCTGTGAGGTTTATAAAAAAGTTCTGTATGCTCATACTAGTTTTGTACAGAAATACTCTTTATCTCTGCTTATTGCTTTCTCAGGATTGGAACACCAGATATTTATGGGATAAACATCCAAAGCAAATAGCTTCCTATTTTAGGTGTCTAGCTAGATAACTCACTAAGAAGAAGATGGGATGTGAAATAATATTTCAGCAGAATATAAAATAAATTTAGTCACGTGTCCAGTATAGATACCTAATGTGGAGTTTTCTTATATTCTAGATGACAGCTACTAACTCAATACAGAATACTTTGAAGTGCATGTGTTCAGGAATACCTGCAATATGATGTCTGTCAAGGAAATGTTCATCTGAGAGAGTCAAACAATTTATAAATAGTTAAGACTTTTCATTACTTTCCGTTTTGAAACTATTTAAAACCAAGCCACCAAGGTGTCATTTCAAGCCTTGCTTGTTGTTTACTAAAAACAAACAGTTCCAATTGATGGCCTGAGCCCAGTTTCCTCATGCTGCAGGACACAATCACATCTGTCTGCAACCTTGAACCACATACTGCTCTCAGACTCCACGCTACATCCGATGCTAATTTGTCAGGGCATAAATACACAACATGGAAAACAACAAACAAGTTGAGTTTTACAGATTACACTTTTGCCATCTACAGACAGACATCCTGTAAAATATTACACATATGCTGGAAAATTCTGAATGGAGGCTTCCTGACCTTTGCTGTTTTCAAGTATTTAAAGAATCTGTAATTTGTACTAAATTATCTGACATCCTACATCAACAAATGTATCATTCTGCCTGCTTCCTGTTGTTCTAGAATTTAAGTATTTATTTAAGCATGATTAAAAAAAACCCCAAAACACTAAGTGTACTTGACAAATTATTAACAGCCTTCTATATTGCATGAAATCAAAATATTATCACTAACTTCTTCAGACTTCTGTAAAGAGTTATAAACATGGATTTCAAGATTTAACTAGCAGAATACATTATTATGCCAATATGCCATTCTTCAATTACTTGACACAAGAAAAAGCTTAATAGACAAAATAATCCATAACTTAGCCAGTCTAATCCAGGAAATGGGTCAACAAAGACTGAAAAGCCTTTCTGAAAGGCCACTGGAAAGTGCACAGTACAGGTTCTGTGCCAGGCAGTGTCGAGCTCTAAAGATAACTGGGGTTCAAAGTAGAGAAAAACAAAACTCTTTTCATTTTTATTTTAGATGTAGCTGCATAGCACTACTAATGAACAAAATACAAGCCTAACTAATAAATAAGAGGCAACAATTGTACTCCTCACATATACAGTCCTTGCCAAACTGCATTAGTCAAACCAAGAATAGCACAGTGTCTCCAGTCAACTCTGCCCAATTAAAACCACCCCCAGAATCTCAGTGGCACTCAGCTCAGGATCAGCTCACAATTGGAAAAGTATGCAGCTCTGTTCTTCCAGGAGCACTGCACTGCACACTACGGGAGATCCAGGGAGGAGATTCTCCCTCTTTGCTCTTGAGACCCCCCTTCAAGCACTGCATCCAGTTCTGGTGTCCCCACCACAAGAGAGACATGGATCTATTGGAATGAGTCCAGATGAGGCCACAGAGATGATCCAGGGACTGGAGCACCTCTGCTGTGAGGACAGGCTGAGGGAGCTGGGATTGTTCAGCCTGGAGGAGGAAACCTCCCAGTGCCTGAAGGGATCTACAGGGAGGCTGGAGAAGGACTTGTCACAGCAGCAGGACAAGGGGAAGTGGTTTTAAACTGAAGGAAAAGAGGATTAGAGTGCATCTTAGGAAAAGCTTCTTCAGTACAAGGGTGGTGAGACTCCAGAATACCTTGCCCAGAGGGGCTGTGGATGCCCCTCCTTGGAGGCCAGGCTGGATGAGGCCTTGAGCCACCTGGTCTAGTTGAGAGGTGTCCCTACCCATGGTGGGGAGGTTGGATTAGATGATCTCTGAGGTCCCTTCCAGTCTAAGCATTCTAGGGTTCAGTCACAGCCAAACTTGCTTCCAAATGGGGAGCAATCTGGCTGTTTTCCTGCTGTTCCTTACAAGGCATGCTGATTTCTCAGCTGTGTTTAGATGTCCTCAATTGGGTCCTACAGTTATATCAATGCTTTTGTCCAACTCAGTGAAGCTGAGGCTGCATCTAGCACATTTATGTCAGAGCAAACATCTCAAATTCATCTTCCATGGCCAGTTAAAACAAGGTGAAAATCCAAAAGACCAACTAGCAGAACGTAATAAAAAGCTGTTTGTAGTAAATACTATTCTCTGTGGCATCAAGGTTATGCATGGGAGATAGTTGATAAATAAAGTCATCATACATATCAAATTATATTGCTGCTGATTAAGATAAACATCTTTGTGGAGTAGAAACTGAAGCTTTATCTGCAGCCACTAATACGCAGCAAAAGCAGCCTAAGTTCCCTAATGGAACTATGAAAGCCTCCCAAACTGTATTATCACTGCTTAATAGTGTAGAGTTTAAAAAACCATTGGCTTATTTCTGCTTTTTTACTTTCTTTCCATTCCAGTTAAGTGTTGCTTCTTGAGTGCAGTCCCTTTATCCTTCAATAAAACCTTAGGAGGGAGCTAGAACTTGTGAACTTACTGCAGTTGAGTTCAGGTGACAAACCTGTTGTGCTTCCCTCTCCTTGAGTTTTACAGAAACAAAGACCTTGTTATTCTGGTTACCAAGAACACACTTGATTAGACAGAAAACCTGAACTTTGACAGAACTTTGGGTTCAATTGCTTGTTTGGGGTTTTTTTAATGTAACCATAATATGGTGTTTTGGTTTCATAGACAGATACCAACACCAGAAAGTCAAAGTGGTTTATGCACATTTTCTTTTTAGAAGGCCAGTGTTCAAATACTACAAAGTACTTGCAGGTGCCCTCCTTACATGCAAAATGTTGTCTTCTGCTTCATTCATGTTTTTTGGTAACAAATTATTTTGCATTTTTAAAGTGCTCAGTTATTCTGTATTGTGAGAATTGTGTATTGTTTTGATACCTGAGGAGGAAGCCTATATTCAGAAGTGAATTCAAGTGAAAAATGCTGCATAAGGTTTAGCCTTTTAAAGGTATTAGAATTAAGATATTTCTTTTAGACTCTTCAGTCATCATAGCCCACAAAAGAATATCATAGATAGAAGAAAAGGGCTATTTTTTAACATAAATTGATTTCAATTGAATAGTTTCAGTAACTGAATCTTTTAATTAATTGTAAAAAACCATTTGAAGTCAATAACATCCAGAAAAAGTGTTACCTCAGCACAGGATACAGTTAAAAGATTTGTAGAATGGACAAACATCTCTTTCAGTAATTTCTCATTATAGGTATTTCGATTACCAGAGTTGTTTGTTGGGTTTTTTCCAATAGTTTAGTTGTACAAAATGTATTTGTGAGTTTTTTAGGTATTATTTTCCTCGGTAACACCTGCCAGAACATTATAGATTTGTAGAGGATTATTTGAGATTTAATTATTTTTTTTCCCCTGTATCTGATTACAGGAAAAAAAGTCAGATGTTTAAAAAAAATACATTCCTAAGTGTCTTAAGATGTTTGGTGTGTAATGTGATGGTGTAAAAAGCCTCCTTAGCTTGAAAACAAAAACTGTTCTCCAAAATAATCTCCCAAATCTTCCAGGAAAGGAACAAAGGCAGTTTTGCATAAAAGGGCAGTTCAAGTTTCTAATTTCTTACAGAGATTTTTGTTTCCTAAAGAGGCTGCACTTTCTAACTCTGTTTTAAATCTATGCATACCCTTGTAGAAATGTATGCAAGAAAGGATCCTAGTTCCAGTTTAGCTTCCAGCCATCCCTGATGAGTGCTACTTCATTTCCAGTAGATGAGGGGGTTTTTAACACTAGGCTTACATTGTATAATACAAAGCAGTTTGTTTTACCCTAGCACAGTATTAATTATGCCACCAAATACAATAGGAAATATTTGCAGCAGTAACTCGCTCAGCATTGTAACAAAGCCTTCTGTCCCTGGCTCCTCTGGAGTCTCTGCCTTCAATTTTGAGTCTGTCCTTAGGATTCTTGGAGTTGGAAAGCACAAGCTAAGAAGTTATTGTTTGACTTGTTCATTCTAAGAATTCTTTTTCTCAGCAACCCTCTCTGAAATCTTGTCCCTTTATATTTATGTACCAAGCTTAATTCCTGCAAAGCAAATTTTCATACATCATCCTAGAAAAAGATGTATCAAAACATGTAATAAAAATTAAAGTGTTAATTATCCTGTTAATATAGTGGCTCTCAGGAGTCACTCTTCTTATTGGGAAGATCATTGTAAGATAAGCAGTGGGTTTGTGAAGGTAATACAGGCTGCCTTACTGATAACGCAGACTTTGTCCTCAGGGAACCATCATACATTCCAGCATATTTCAGGAAATTTCATAAATTTCAGCATATCTCACATATCTCCGACATGTCTGCTTCTCAGGATGGGACTTTGTTTTAAAGGAAGTGTATTTTTGGTTTTCCCTGCAAGCACATGGCTTTGTCTCCTAGGTACATCAGATTGTCTTAAAAAATTCCCCCATCATCTGTTTGTGAGCCTTACCCTCAGTATATATATATACCCTTCGAATGACACGTGCACTCACTGCCCTTCTGAAACCTGGCACTCCCAGAATGCTCTCTGGATAAAATATTCATGTATTTACTAGGAAGTCTTTCTCATTTGCTTCTGAGCTCAGCAGCATGACTTAACTTTCTCCCCATGGAGATAGATAAAGGTTTAGAAGTTAAGCTGGGATCAATGACCAGAATTGAATCCTGGATACACAGAAGGCTCTGCAGCAGATTCCCATAATCCTGTTTGGAGTCATTATGAAGCACTGTGGGGATTTGTGCTGAGAAGAGGAAATCCTTGGAAGTATTACTGAGAGATATAGTACAATATATTTGAAGTGTAGAGATGCATTCAGATAGGATTTTAGCAACCTGAAAAATAGAAAGGAGGGTTTGCTAATTAAATAAAAGGTAGAAAAATTTGGGGGTTAGCAATTTATGCACTTAACGTGCTTCTCAAAAATTTCTACAGTAAATTACATTTAAATATGTTCTTTTGGCATGTTGTTACAGTGTTTTGTTTTTCTGGTTTCTTTTTTTCAAGGAATCCAAAATGTGCTCAGCTTATTCTGTGCCGTGCTTACAGAAAATAAGGTTCTCTTTCACTCAGCAAGTTTTCAGAGACTCAGTGATGCCTGTAGGGCTCTGGAGTCTTTGATGTTTCCCCTCAAGTACAGGTGAGCTGAGTTTTGATTGTTTGACCTCTTCAAATAATTTTATAACCCATTTCATAATGTATATTACATTGCTTGTTACAAAGGGATTTCTGCTATGTTTGTTCTAATAAGTTAAGGTTTTCATGATTGTATATATACAAGTCCTGGGCTGTACACATTATTAATGACAATGTAATTGCATCATGACGGTGATCCACGAGTAAATGTATGGAAAAGATCTGGAGGAGATCTAGGGACAGTAAGTCAATGAGTAAGATGAGGTGCATGGTGGGAGAACAAGAGATTGGGGTCATAACTGAAACAGAGAGAGGTTTGTGACTGTACACAGGGAAAACATGGGGCTTTTTATCACAGCCTGTGGAGCTTCCTTCCCTGCAGCTTTTCAGAAACTCAGGATGACTCGAGCTGGATTCAGTCTTGACCCTGCTTTGAGCAGTAGGTTGGACTAAATGCTCTCCTGAGGCTCTTTACAACCCAAAAGATTCCATGGTTCTAAGATAACAGCTGCATTAGCTTCTATCACAGCTTTCACTCACTGACAAATGTCCACCAGAGACTGAATTTCAATGAACAAATCAATCCACTCCAAAAGGCCCAGCTGAACCCAGCATTTTCAGATGCAGATCTTTATGTCAAGATGGATTACATCTTTTTAGCAAGACATCTAACTCCGACTCAATCTGTTTCAAAAGATGCTTGAGTTTCTAATAGTATGTTTTTGTTTGAAATATTTTAGATAGAAACTTTCTTTTAATATAGGATAAAAAGGAAAAAAATGGAAAGTGAGTTTTGGAATATGTTTGTTAATTTCCAGTCATGACTGGACATATTTAATAACTCTAAATTAGGTGTTGAAATGTATTGATCAGTTTAGATACAGATTCTCATATTGCTCTCAAAAACACCCTTTTTTTTGCCAAATCAAGTAAACCATATCTAAAAGAGTTTGTCATTTCAATATCAAAATGAAAGATATATATAACATAAAATATAAAGTAAGTTTCAAATATAAGTAAGTTCCAAATATAAGTAAGTTTCTCTTATTTTGCACAATACATTTGTTAACAATAAACTAGACCATATAATTTCATAATTTCTGGAGTTTACATAACAGAATTACTTCAACAGCATGGCACTTTATGAAGAAGTATTTAATGAATACTTTTCATCTTTTGTACCTTTAATACATAACAGGAAGATTATTTTTTTTTAAGAAGACAGCTGCTCTATGTGAAAGGCCAGTCAGAAGCTTTTATTTCATTTGATTTGTTGTCTTTTATGCTATGATATTTTATTTATTCTTTTCACAGTTATCCCTATATTCCAATTCTTCCTGCACAGCTACTGGAAGTTCTCAGCTCACCAACTCCTTTCATAATTGGCGTGCATTCTGTCTTTCGCAATGATATCCACGAGCTTGTAAGTATCATGTTCATGGCCCCAGTGTCATCTATGCTCTTCAGCTGCAGAGATCTTCTTGGAGAGCATTGATTCTTTTGCAATACATTGAGCCTGTGAAGTAGAGGAGTGATTTAATCCTAGTGGAGAATGGGAAGGAATCAATCCATGATCAGCTTTGTCATGAATTTGAACAATTCACTTAAGATTCTCAACTGTACCCTCAATTATTTTATGTTTAAGCATGTGCTTAAAGAAACTGAACTCCAGAAACATGTAATGGTACTTACAGTTGTCCTCACCCTGTTCTTTTGCATATTGGATATCTCCAATCATTGACCACACTGTGGGTACCCAGAAACAGAAGTCACTGTTGAAAGTTTGCCCTAATTTAACTTTGCCTAACAGTCATTTTTTATGGCTAGATTCAGTATTATGAAGTATTTGGAGTATTTCCTTTATCAAAACCATTCTGTGCATTAAAGTTACTGTTGTTTAAGTAGTTGAACTTGCTTGCAGATCATGAAATCTGAGCTGTTGTGTTCTTTAACTGTGCTCACAGTATTCACCACTGATAATGCATTTTTCTGTCCCTTACAGTTAGATGTAATCATAGCAGACCTGGATGGAGGCACAATTAAAATTCCTGAATGTATTCATCTTTCTCAGCTGCCAGAGCCACTGCTACATCAGACTCAAATGGCACTTTCTCTAGTATGTTTTCATACAACCCCCATTTTCCACCCTCTCACCTATTTTTAAAGAATGAAAAATGAATTTCAGTACTAAACTGCTTTCAAACACCCTGGAAATGTGAGATTTAAAGCTGTGATTTATGCCAACATTCCTGGTTTTAGAAGACTTTAGAGTTAGTATCATCAGTAATTTACTACAAAAATGTTTTTTCTTTATTTAATAAATCAGTAGTAATTTTCCTTCCTAATAAGGTTTTTTAATTACTTCAGCCTCAGTATTTGATCAGCATTGTTGCTATTCAGTTTGGTTTCCTTTTTGGTTTTATACATTCATTTCAACTGTATGTTGTCTTGAAATTTTAACAAATGAATAACCAATTACTTGTAGAGTTTATTTCAGTGGTGCCCCTATATCAGTATTTAAGAATTATTAGTTAAGGGAATGACCAGATAAAGTTCAATTTGTCTCTACTGTCATTGTCCTAAATTAGAAATCACGTTTTTTGGAGGCTTCTGAGCAAATAATCTTATCTTAAAGAGAAGAATCTTCTGTCTGTTGATCTGTTTCAGATTAGTCACCTCTAAAATCCCTAACTGTGTTGACTATCCTTACTGACTGTAATGAACTTTGATGACTAGCTCACTTATAGAAACCTGAAGCTGCAAAATTAATCCCACCTTTATTTCCATACAGTCTTCATAATTTAACTCAATCTGTTATTTGCGGTTTTCACCTTTATTGAGCAAATATTAATTTGAGAGAGAAGAAAAACAGTGATTTATCCTTTCCTCAGCAAAATGAGGGAAAAAAAATCTGTTTAAAAAATTCTCTAGGTTTTGCATCCTGATTTGGAAACAGCAGATTATGCATTCCCTCCCCCACGAACAGCTTTATCACACTCAAAAATGCTGGTAAGATTTCTGTGTTATGTCTGAGTTTCTTAAGTTGAAATTTTACATTAACTTTCTTTTAAGAATTTCTGCTTTGTCTTTTCTTTACCATATCCATTCTCGTTATAGTACTCTTGGTGGAGCAAAGAAATTCTGCCCTCTAATAGCATTCCAATGGGTTAGAAGTTTTTTAAAAACATATATGTATTAATAGGGAAGTGTCTTTTTTTTTTTTCTTGATATTGCTGTCTAGTGAGTTAAATTTGTATTTCATATTCCAGCAAAGCTGCAGTGTTTTGGACAAGTGGGTAAATTGATCTTCCTGTGTATCTGTAAATATTAAAATTAAGTTCTCTTGTAAGACACCAACCCCCACCAAAACATGGGTTCAGAAAACATTTAAAATGTCATTCAATATCTGGATTTTTAGAGTACATGAGTAAATATAGGAGTGGTAGCTTTGTCAGCAAAATGTTAGTTTTACAGCAATGATAATTATTATTAATTGTATGCTTGGATATACTGGAAAGGAGTTATATATTGTTTTTCAGCACACACGGTTAAATGGCTTTTATGAGCCTCAGCCTGAATGGAACTTTATGGAATTGCCTATGATAAAGTCTGTAGAAAGTTTGCTACTAAAGTCTAGTTATTTTAGATTTAGAGTAGTTGTGAAGACATGACAACTGGTAACTAACTGGTGTTAGCTTGTAGGGGTGTCTACAATTGAATTTAAGCTGATAATCCAAAGTGCAAGTCAGAAACACACACTGATGTTTTTGTGTAGGTCTGTTCAAAAATGTAAAACTCTTAAATGGTGCAATATATTTGATGTCCTTATTTCTTGCCCTAAGATTGTTTTCTTTCATTTGCTGGAGATAGAAATTGTCATCCAGATTTAATTTAAACAAATGGCAGAATTCTGCCATTATGATTAAGATTTCACTTGGAATAGTAAAATTTATATGGGGTTTTTTAATCAAAATAAGAGTTTTGTTAAATCTGAAAGATACAACCATGCTCTCAAGTAGTGCAAAAATTCAGGCTACAAATGTACTTGTTGAAGTCTTACAGAGTGACCTTGACACAGAGAAAAGAATATCTCTGTAATGTGAGCCCTCAATTTAAGTTAAAAATAAAATAACATCAATCCTAAGGACAGACTCAAAATTAAACTTCTTAAAAAAAATCATCACAATATTTAACTTAAGTTGCATTTACTCATTGATTGGCTGATCAGCTGTTTACTTCATTAGTTATCTAATTATCTTTGCTACTTGTAACTTCTAACAGTAGAGATTGTTTAAAAGTCCTTTAAGACAGTGTAAAACGTGAGGGCATAAACCAGGTTTTAGGACCTCATGTTTTAGGCATGGCTGCAGTGTGAGCAAACACCTGAGCTAAGATCAACTAACACACTAGTGCCCCAGGATTGCCACAGACTTCAGCTGCCAGCTCAAAATGTCACTGCCCCAAGTCTGCCCCCAGCTGTTCACATCATTTCCATTAGTCCAGCAGTGTTGTGTGAGCACTTCCTTACTCAAATAAAGCAACACTTTAAAATCTACTCTTTCAAACTTCTAAGCTAACCCAGGCTTATTTTGGCTGCAGTAGATGGTGGGTGAAGGCTTGAGTGGGAAGAGTCCTAGACAAGTAGTCCTAGACTTTGAGCAGTCTCCTCAGCTGGCAGAGCCACGATGATGGGCTCTGGTGATGCCTGGGATGCTCTGAGCCCAGTTCCCCCAGCAGCAGCAATGCCAGCTTAGGCTCCTGTGGATCCCTGCTGCCCCTGCCCACTCTGATGGCACTGAGCCACACTGATTTTAGGGAATAAATCAAAGCTAAAATACCCTCTTTATGTAGCATCAGTTTTCTGTCATGACAGCCCATGTGGTTTGCCACATGCCCATCCTGGCAGTCAGGTTGGCTTGCTCAGAGCCTGTTTGACTGGCACAGAAGGAGCAGGAGGAGAGAACAGGTGAACATATGGAATGTGGCATTGCCACCTCCAGCCTGGCCAATGAGACTGGAGCCCCGTCTACGGACAAGCCCTTGTCTGTACAGGTAGCTGCACTTCTGTGCTGCATTGCTGCACTGCTTGATGGCTTCTTGGGAGTTTCTCAGATAGCTTGATACAAAAGGTGGAAAAATTTGGACTACAAAACCATTCTGACAGGACATTCAATCCCTGCCTGCAGGATAAAGAGGTGCGAGCCATCTTCCTGAGGCTGTTTGCACAGCTTTTCCAAGGGTACCGCTCCTGTCTCCAGCTCATCAGGATTCATGCTGAACCAGTCATCCATTTCCATAAGGTAAAGAGAAGCAGTTACATAGATTTAGTTGTTATTCCCAGGAGCTTGCCTTCTGATCAAGTGTTAAAACTGTACAATATAATCTACACATAAACTTCTTATTTTGACCTATCACTATATAAATGCATTTAGTAAAACTAATTATAGGGACAGCGATGAAATGTGAAGCAAAGTTAATAACATTGAATGCAAAGAAACATTGTTAAGACATTTTAAAAACATATGTATGTAGTTAGAAGACAAAAGTACTGGGTTTCTATTGTATTTCCTGTAAGATTTAGCAAATGTGTGCATCAAACTTCCTGTTACTTCAACTGCTGAATGTAGGTATATAAGTTACAAGGTAATGGAAGAGATTTAATAGAAAGGTAGCTCATAATACAATAAGCTAGTGAAGGTGTTTAACTGCCACTACATTGGTTGGTTGTAGTTTTGATACTGATAAAATAGATGGGTTTTTTCCTCTCTATATTGCAGGCAGCCTTCTTGGGGCAGCGGGGCTTAATTGAGAACGACTTCCTCAGCAAAGTGCTCAATGGAATGGCATTTGCTGGCTTTGTCTCGGAGAGGGGGCCTCCTTTCAGAGCCTGTGATCTTTTTGATGAGGTGAAAACTGTTTCAGTATTCCCAAGTACATTGAAATTTCAGCGTGGAAAAGAGCAGTGAAATGCTTCTGAATCCTCAGTGCTTATTGTATGAAGTTCATGCTCATCTTCTCCATTCTCATTTTCTGCTACACACATATCGAGGTCACTTCCATAAAACCATGCCCTCCTTATACATATCAAGTTAAACAGTTGAAAAATCATGGTAATGCTGTTAGTATTGTTGGGTTTGGAGCTTCACAACACATGACATAGGCTAGTACAGAATTTTTTTCAAGTAGTTTAATTATATGCTTAGAAACATTAATGAAGTAATTGAGAAATAGTAAATTATATTTAAAAGTACTGTCATACTGTGCTGGCTTTTATTTGAATGTAGAGTACAAGTAGAGGTTAGTATAATTATGCATAGTAGTAGAATACATGAAAACTATGGATTACGGTGTTAGAAATGTTAAAGGAATGTTTTAGGTATATAGGAATATAAAATCTGGTAACAGAAGCTGCATGAGAGTGAAAATGTCTCATGTTCCAGTGCAAGTGATGTTGGCCATTTCTTTAGTGTTTGATTTTCTTCATTCAATTTCAATTTAAGATTAACATTTCATAATTTATACAGGAAATAAATAATTATTAATTGATTTTTTCCTTTTTTTTTAAATTAAAGTTGGTAGCCTTTGAAGTGGAAAGAATTAAAGCTGAGGAAGGTAATCCACCCAAAATGATAAAGCATGTTAGAGAACTTGCAGAACAGCTCTTCAAAAATGTAAGTTTTCAATACCTGCTGCACTTTTAGTGTTGAGATGGTAATGTTGAAAGTTAACTGGTAGTCATCACCTGCATTAGCAAAAGACTGTAGAACTTTAAATGTCAAAAGTTTTCTACAGTAAAGTTCAATAGACTACTGTTGATTAACCTATTAACTACTGCTACTTTGCATTCTATTTCCTTAGTGTCTATCTATGTACCAGATGGCAGAGATGAGTGAATCAAAATTTAAGGAAGATAGAGAAGATAAAATGAGGAGTGTTGCACTAAAGTTTCTTGGAAACCATTTTGTCTTTTAAAAGTTTCTATTTCCTCAAGAGCCTGGGCTTTAATATTATAAGCAGATAATTGCTGTGGTATTACCCCATAAATATGGACAGTTGCTTCATATGTGTTATTATGATACTAAATTATTGCAAAGGAAATAGCAAATTTGTATGTGTTTTTTAGTGGATATAGATTCTTCTTAGAATGAAGGAGCCTCTAAAGTGTAAGTGAATCTCTATATGTGCAACTTTGCACTTAAATCTTAAAATCAGTGTTAAATTTATTTTAGTCTTTTCTCATCATGAGATGTATTTATACAATTGTGATTGACCTGTTACTTTACTATCACTGTCAGTTACTCAGTGCAATCAAAAGTCAGGTTTTCAGTCTGTGTGTCACTGAGTATCTTTGAACAAATCACTGGGATGAGTAACTTTGCTTCTGGAAAAGCTGCCTGATTTTAAACTCTTTGCATGACATTCTTTTGACATCTTGTTCCAGTTGTAATAGTCATCATACTGTAGCTGTGACTGCCTCTATAGATACAAGATAGGGGGTTTAGGGAGAGATGGTGTTTGCATTAGTCTAGCTGGTACAAGTGGAAAATCTAGGCAAGTTTTTGGCATGCACTGCTGCAGTAGTTGAGGATGTTAGAGCTACGTTCCTAGTAGCATATACAGTTGACATTGTGTTTGTGATGGCCAAGATTAAAGTGTATTTGCTCTGGCTCTCTCTTCATTAAATGGAATGTGCAATAGCTACTCTCCCTTTCTGGCTTTTTCTGCTGCATGTTAGATGCTACCCCCTGCTGAGCTTATGCTCCCTTTCTCTGCCTGCCTTGTCCTGGCATCTGCTGCTCTCACCCCCATAGCTGGAGTTTTGGCTGGCTTCACTAAACTTTCCTCTGCAGAGAATTTGTATGGCTAAGTAGTGGGTTTGTTTCGACTGCTGTTTCTGAAGTTGGTGCATTTGATCTCCTTGTTGCCTTTTGCTCCCATAAATGAAAGTATCAAGCTAGCTCCTGTTTATGAGTTTTACTGGAAGCTGGTTGTGCTTGTACAACAAAACCCTAATTGATTGTGTAGCACTCTGGCAACAGTGCATAGCCAGGAATAAGTAACAACACAAATTGGATAACAGGGAATTCAAAGGTGATTAATAATAAGTGGTATATGAATGAAGAGATGAAAATATCTTGGTTTGTTTGATCATTACACTCTTGAAGATGTGAGAAGTGATCCTATGAATTGTGGTAGAATCCTCATGACACATGTACATCCTGGCTGTATTTTGGAAAAGGTGCAACCTGAAGCCAGAATAAAAAAAAAAATAATAAAAAAACCAACCAACAAACAAGCCAAACAGAGAAGACCAATCAAACATTTGAGGGAAAGAATTAAAAGAAATGGCAAATTTTTGTGTCATGCTGTCTTCAGGATGTCTTTCTTATAAGGGTGTTTTTAAACAAGTTGAAAATAAGCTGGAAGCATTTGAGCGAAAATTCTTTTGGTAAAACAAGTAAGTCAGTATTCTGCAATGTGAAACTGATTTTTAAATGTATTTTTGTTAATTCTGAAGACCTCTGCAAGAAACCCCAAAGCAAGGATAGAAGCTTTCTTTGGGGCTGCTTATTACAGACCATAAGAGTGAGTGAAAAATCATATAGGAAAACCTGTATTTTCACAGTGGAAATTCTTATGGTTTTGCAACACTAGAAGTCTTTTGTATCCTTTGAGAACATTCCAAAATCTGATGTGGCAACTTCTTTTTACTTTCCCTGTAATTTCGGTTCATCATGTACTCTGTCAGATCATCTGTATTAACTTTTTTTTTTTTTGTGGAAACAGTGAACTGTGTGACATATTTTTATAGGACATATAGAAGATAGAAAAGTGGTCCCTAATGAGGGGTGGCCAATTTTTCCATGCAATTTGGTACAAAATGAATTTTCAGTTGATATTCTTGATGAAGATGAAAATATTTCTCAGTACTTGGTGAAGGGATTGTATGTTCCATTATTCTTCAACACTCTGTCTAATGAAGAGGTTGATTATCAAACTAATTTCTATGCAAGCCCTAAATATTCATTTAGCTAAATAAAATCAAGCTAAGTTAAGCAGTGATTTTCTTTTGCTCCCTTTCTTTTTGAGTTGTGCATGTTTTATAGAAGCCTTTAACAGAGTTCAAGTGTTACAGTTAATGAATCCACTGTCATGTGAACATGAAGCTTTCTATTAGTCGGATGCATAGGTACTTGGCTTCTAGCGACACACAGAACAGCAATGAAATCAGATGGGACAGATGGTAACCCCTTTGTGTGTAACCTTTTTCCTTTGATCTGCAGGAGAATCCCAATCCCCACATAGCATTCCAGAAGGTGCCCCGGCCCACGGAGGGCTCCCACCTGCGTGTTCACATCCTGCCTTTCCCCCGGATCAACGAGGGCCGGGTACAGGAGCTCCTGCAGGAAGGCCTTGCAAGGAGCCAGGGTGTCCCGCCTGCCACTCGGGGTGACAAGAAGTGTGTTGTTCCAGCAGGTCCACCTGTTGGTATGTTCCCTTGTTCCATGACTTACCTAGTTGCCATACTGTCTCCTAAATGGAATCATTAGCATCAGGCTTTCCTAAGAAGTGAAACATCCGGAGTGTGAGTGGCATAGTTACTAACTACAAAAAAAGATTTGATCTGAGTTAGACTGAGCTGATGAATTAGGTGTTGTCTACTCCTCTAGGTTTGAAGTAACTGTAGGTTACTTGTAGGACTGGATGAACCAAGCTTTGAACTGTCAGGGTTTCTCCTTCAGCACTTGTTGAAGACATGTGAATTACTGGAAAAAGGCAAGGAACAACAAATCATCTATCTCAATGTAAATACACCTATTTTTAAATACAAAGAGCAGAAGCAGACATTGTATGCCTGTTAATTTTAGTCATTAATTTAATTAGTCAAAGTCACATTCACCATTGTGAATTTGGTGTAAGTATGTTTAGTAAGCTTGCAGGACACTTGAAACTGGCAGAGCTTGGAAAACTTTTGAAGGGTGGTGTTACAAAATCAGTCTTGAAAAATTCAAGTTCCAGTCTCTGTTGAATTTTTAATTTCTCTGCTGTTTTTCTTCTAATAAGGCATTGCTCTTGCATAGACACGATCAGCTCATTAGACAACAGTTCTTCAGAAATTAAATTGGGGACTATAATGATCATAAGGCAAACATGACTCAACTATATCAAGCTACAGCAAGAGAGACAAACGTCCTAGTAGGATGTATTAACAGGAGCACCCTCAGTGAACCCCATGGAGAAATCCTTTCATTGTACTCACCAAGACCTCAACTGGACTGTTTGTGTCCATTTTTGGACACTGGAAGTCTGTCTCCATTTTTGGGTCTGCTGGAGAGCATCCAGAAAAAAGCAACAAGAATGACCAGTGGTCTAGAGAATGTGACCTACCAGGAAAGATGGAGAGTTGTTTAGACTGAAAACTGGAGCACTGAGGGAACACATAATAGCAGTCTTAAATTACATAGGAGACAAAAAAAAAAAAAAAAGAAACTGAGTGATCTGTAGTCATAAGAAATAGTGGATTTAATTGCAACATTAAATTAGACTTAATTGTCAGGAAAATCTGGGTAAATGAGGACTGTGAGGCAGTTGAATGGATTTCTTGTGAAGCCATGGAGTCTCTGTTATCACAGAACTTTGGGAACATATTAGACAAACATGAGAAATAACATAAATACAGTTGATCCTGTCTAGGGACAGCAGGATGAACTAGATGTTCTCTTGAGGCGCCTTCCGGCCCTGCTTCTCTTTGGGTTCAGTTAAGAGGGTGAACTCTCTTCACCTGCTTTTGCTGGTGACTATAGCACTGAATCTGTTACTCACAGAAAATTTGAAGACTATGCTTTTGTCCGGTTGTATTTATTTAAAAGGTTAAATACAAGAGAAGAGAAGATTATTTCTTAATAAGTTAGTTTGCTCGTTTTTAAAGTTTTTGTATTTCAAGGAACAGCTTCCATACTTGTACTCACTGCTGTCCTGTGGGTCAAAATTCTTGGATAATTAGGAGCTCATTGTTATCTACAAGAAGGACATAATCTGCATTTATATTGTTTACTTGATACTAAAGTGAAAAACAGAATCTTAGTTCTTCCATTATTAATTTTCCAGAAAATTCAGACTGAAACACCTGCAGAAAGAAAATAATCTTCCACTCTCAGCAAATTGGAATGCCAGATAAGAGAACATGTTTGTCAAGTTTTATTCCATGTCACAGAATTCTTGGCATAGTCAATGAATTCTTTAGGAAAAAATAGTTATTTACTGCTATAAAATATGCAAGGCTGTGTAGTTCACCCCAGAACACACAAAAATATATTAATTTGTATATATGAATTAGTATTTATTATATATTTCATTAATCTGGTAGAGGTTGGAATCTCTTTGTGACCGTATACAAATAGTGAAGAGAGTTCAGAGCACTCTTTTCTTCAGATAGTGTAGGAAAAACAAAGATTTAGGGTCTTATGTTCCCATCTGTGTATGTCCACTAATGGCATTTGGTTGGCAGTACAGAACTGAGAGCACATTGACATTTCTGTTTGTTTAAGAAGAACTTTCTGGTATGTTTCGTGGCTCTTTCAGAAGACATTTCACAGATGTATATTCTTCTTTTTCTTTGGTAGTTTCCATACTGGAAAAAGGAAGCACAGTTTTCAACAGTGCACAAAGGCTGGAAGTTGTTAGAAACTGCATCGCATTCATTTTTGAAAACAAATTTTTGGAGACTGAAAAGGTAAAAACATAAAACTTGACCTTTCTTAAATAAGCCTCCATTCTGTTAAAGGGTGAATGGAGACTGACCTTTTCACAAACTACGTTTTGAAGTCTTGGTCTGAATGCTAATTATTATCTTAACCATTTAAATGAATTAAACAAAAAACCTGATCATCTAAGTACAATACTATATGGAATAGGAAACTAGTCCTAATAAAATATGTAGCTCTTTTTAAAGAGTTTTGATGCATGTGTAACACTGAAGTTTGTAACCTCTTTGAATTACAGGCACTGAAAACTTCATTTGTCCCCGTGCATGGTGTATTTGTTCTTGGACAATAAGCTGCCATTCCTTACCAGCCATTAAATCTAGTCTGTAGGTCCACAGTTGATAACCACTGTAGCACTTGCTGCATCTTTGAAACATTGGCATGAATATTGTGTTGACAGTGTTTTAGGGCAGGCTGCCTAGCAGTCTTGTGGCCTGAGAGGAATGGCACTTCTAAAGCCCTCTGTCCCTCACTGTTTATCACAAACCATGCTACTTGGCTTCATATGCTAACTCAGGCACTTGCTTTCATGCACAGTGCTCCATTTCTGATCTCTCATCCATGCAGTGCCTGTCCACATCTCTTTATGGTCGTAGATGAAAAATTTGGTTGAAATGCATATGAAAAAAAAAATAATTAATACTTAATGACTTGAGCTAAACCAGCTGTTAGTGAAAGTCTGCTCTTCAGAGTCCTTTCCAAAGTCTTACTTTACTGTCCCTGACAGTTGCATACTGAAGACTGAATGGTATTTGGTATGAATAGTGCCATTTAATGTCATTTTCATCAAGTTAGATTTTCTTTTCTCCAGACCCTGCCTGCAGCTCTGAGAGCCCTAAAGGGAAAGGCAGCCAGGCACTGCCTGGCTCAGGAACTGGGCCTGCATGTCAAACAGAACCGAGCCATTCTGGACCACCAGCAGTTCGACTACATCGTGAGAATGATGAACTGTGCTTTGCAGGTACAGTGTGTGTGGGGGGGGGGGTGGTATCCTTTGATTGGTTTAGTATGATGAGCAAATAATTTAGAGTGATGGAAATAAGCAAAAGAATTAAATTACAGGTCTGTGTACTACAATGATGTAGCAGATACTATTTGAGAATGGATTTAAGGTATTTTGTTAAAAGGTTAAAGGACAAAATGTTTAGGTCTATACAGATCTGCCCAATATGAAAATCAAAAAAGAAACCATTCCCATTATTAATAATGCAGATATAATTTAGGTTTGGTAAGTATTGAAGAGATTCATCTTTTGGGCTTGAAGTTATTTTTTAGTGAATGGCTGCTAGGTTTTCCAAGTCACTTTCAACTCTTAGCTCCTGAGATGTTTATCACTCACTGCTCAGTTAAAAAGAAAAAATGTTTGTCCTTTTTGTCATCACAAGCATGATCAAGAAGGCAGTGTACTTTTCTCCCTCAGGGGATTGTGAGGGTTGTTCTACTTGTCACATATCTGAGTTTATCAGAGACTCACTAAAGGTGTTTGCAGCTCATCTGCTAAGTCATTCTACTAAGAAATTAAGTAACTTTGTGCTAAACAGACATCAACCTACAGTGGTAGATACTTGTAAGAGCAAAATAATGCAGATTACTACTTTTGACTTTTGTTTCAATAATAGTTCCATTTCAGCTTGCCACTTATTTTAAAGGCATTGGTGTTTTCAGTCTGAGACCTGAGAATGTAGTTGTATGTTTTTTTCAGTTTTTAATGTGGTCACATTTGGTTATAATTTGACTCTTACTGCCCCTGCACTTTGTTCAACTTTTATTATTTGGAACAATATATAAACTGTGACATTTTTGCAGCTTCTCTGTATTGGTTCAAGGAAATAAAATACATTACCAAGATCTTACTTAAGTTTGCCTTCAAGCAAGTCAACATTTTGCTGCAGAGACTTGAGTTCCGTTAGCTGCAGGTCATAAGACCAAGTAATTTAAACAGTGCCTGTTAGAAAGATGCAAAAATGTAATAGTTGTGGTATTAACTGGAGATGCAGCCAAGCTTTAGAGTAATACCATATTAATGATGATGGAGATTTGGGGGAGAGTTGCAGTATTACTTTAAGAACTCACTGAACTCTTGGAATTGTAGAAGCTGTCTTTGTTGTACCACTAAGTATCTTGCCATATTGTTCTGTTGTTTTTGCATGTTCCATTTGACATCTGTAAGATAATTACTAAAATACTGCTGTGGTCAGGAGGTATACAGCACCTGCTACAAAAGCTGAGGGAAGGGAAGGCCCTGGACATAACTGATACGCTGGGAAGAACCCTGTCTCTCTGCTATACATGCTGATCTGCATGTGTGTGCAGCAAGCCCCAGCCTCATAGTATTCCCTGGGAAGTACCAGTTTGAGAGCTCACTTGCTGAAGCAGATGGGAAATCTGATGCTCCCCACCCACCAAACCTCTGCTACTGAGAGTGGGAATTGTTGCAAACGCTGTACATTTCAAGATGTACACAGGTTGGCCATTACTGAAAAGTGTCTTTTGATCAAGAAAATGTGTTGTTGGCATATACTGAATACTTTGTCTCACTGGGAGCAGTGCCACATACTACAAAACCAGGCAGATTCATTCTGTAAGCTTATTGCTGATCCCTCTATTACTAGTGAAAAAGATTCCTGGTTTGGTTAGGGCCAGATTTTTTCTTGTAATAGGATGTATTTTTGTGTTTTAAGGAGCCTGTGAAAACAAAGATCAGATGCTTTTTCAGAACTTCTGTATACTTGTTCTGTAGATGAAATACATTAACTATATGCTGGTAATAATCCCACTGTGCATGGTGCTGCTGGTCTCATATCTACTGTGACCTGTCTGTGACCACAATGCTTGACTAAGGAAGAGGAATAAAATATCCATACCATTGCTTCAAGTTATATCTATTTTACGTTGAAAAAGTATTCAATATGCATAATTAAAAACAATTATATAAATAATACTAATTTTCTTTTTCTTCTGCAAATAATTTTTGTATTATTTTGCCACCAGGTAATGTTTAAAAATTGTCAGTCAGCTCTCAGAATTCAGAGGTTTGTGAATACTGTCCAATAACAACAAAGATGTTATTACTCCCGAGAGAAAATCAGCCATGTGTGTGTGTCATATGATTCAAATTCTTGGCAACATGAATGTTAAATGAAATAGCTTTTCTAATATTTTATGTTGAAAACTATGTTGCTAAACATCTTTATTTTTAATGGTTATAGTAAGCTTCTCTCCTTTCAGACTTTGATTTCATGGCATGCCTTTTGTTACTCAGTTTGACTTGTGTTCCTGGAAGTAGAGACTCTCAGAAGTAATGCTTGAACAATAGCAGTACTTGAAAATATTTTAAGGTATTGTAAAACATTAAAAAATGTATCGTGAAGATAAATCATGGAAGTTTAACAGGGCCACACTTAAATCTATTAATTAATCAATTATTAACAGTTTGATCCTTTTAGATATAATCATGGTATTATCATTTAGGTGAAAGAAAGGAGATTTCAGGGTTTAAGGCTTCAATTTGAAGCTTCCAAATTCCATATATCTTTTTGTCTTAATGGGAACATCATATAGTTTTTCAAGTCCATGGTTTATTACCCAAAAAGTAGAAATAACAGTTTTTCCATTCCACTGACTTTTCAGGGGTCCAGCTGAAATGTAATGTTCTGGACTTAATAAAATAAGCTGCTATTTCTGTATTTTTCTAATGATATTTCTTTCCCCGGAAATTGCAAGATAATAGAATATCATTGCACATGGCTGAACTGATGGTGCTCCCAGAATTTCTCAAAGGAAAAAAATGTACTACACTGTACAAACTCATTTGGTTTTTGTTGTTTGTTTTGTGGAGGGCTTTTTTTGCCCTTTCTTTAAGGAATGAATGTATGGGATGATGGGATATGTTATACTCTTCCCATCTCTTTGGATGGCTGCACAGTGCAGCAAATACCTGTTCACAGGCATCTTTTTATCAAATCCATAAAATAGTTGTTTTCTCTGTGAGATTGCCCATATCTGTATGTATTCACAGAGTAGCTGTATGTGTGGTGCTGTCAGTCACTCTGCAGGCATTTAAGCTTTGTTGTTGCTGCTAGAAGAGCAGCCTGCAGTTACTACTCTGCAGGTATCAAGGGAGATGGCCAGCTTGATACAGCAGGAGCTGTTCTTTGCTGGGACAGGACTCCCCTTCGGGAGGTGGCAGCTTCCAAGCAACTCCTTTTTGCATCACTTAGGGAGATTAGTTTGTGCAGTGGTCTCCAGAGAGGTGTCTGACAGGTTCTGCATGTATGTCCAGGCACCAAGGTGAGTGTCTCAAGCTGCATTAGACTGCCTTGGTGGTTTTAGTGAGGAATTTCCTTGATGACCAGGCAGCAGAAAACCATGGCTGGTGCTTTTCCCTCTGGCACTGTCCTCTTCCTGCTAACCTGAAAAGTGACCAAAAGTGCCAGAATAAAAATGTGATAGTGTCCTCTTTTCTGTTTATATAACTTGCGTAGATATAACTTGTTTTCTGTACTGCAAGGTGTGGGGATGTTGGTTATCTTTCATCACATTTCTGTGCTGCAATCAGAGCAGGATTCAACCTTCTTTTTAGGAGCTCTGATTAGCATTTTATTACAAATATCAAGAGTTTATCACAATGGTGTGTTGGTTTTAATGCAAGAAGCAGCAGAAATAGAGGTGGGCAGCCTCACCACCAGCTCCTCTGGCTGCTTTGGCAGCCTTGGGGCCTACAGTGGGGCTGTGGCCGGAGCCCTGACTGGCTCAGGCCGGCCGAGACCAGCCCAGGCCGCCCCTCAGCGGCTGCTGCCCACAGCCCGGTCTGGCCCTCAGAGGGTGCCTCAGCTGCCATCCAGGCCCTTGAAGCAAAACAGCAGCAACAAATACAGGTAAGTTAAGAGCTGTGGTGATCTTGAAGGGATTTTCACAGATTTGACATGGTATCTATATAGCAGGGTAGACATTTTAGGAAAAAAAAAATAAAAATAGAGGGTGTAATATTCAAAATGGAGGCCTGGCTAGTCTGTGTCTGGGTCACGGTGATTCCAGTCAGGTTGTGTTGCTCTTTCAGACAGATAAATGAAAATGTTGTAGCCTTTTGTTCACTCAAATAAGCACTAGAGCTTCAGACACTGAATGAGGATGTCACACCAAGTAGGCCCTGGCAGGGATAAGGAGAGTTTTTACCCCCTCGCCTCCACCTCATCCCAGTTGGGTCCCTCAGAGTTTTGCCAGCTCAAGCAGACTTAATGAAGGTCTCCTGTTGTCGGCCTGTTCTCCATCCTCCTGGGTTTGCTGCTAGAGCAGGGCATGCTGCCATGTGCTGGTGCACACATAGGTATCTGTGCTGGCTTTTTACTGAAACCATGTAGCTTCTTGGAGCCTTGACATGGGAGACTCTGACTGCTCTGAAGTGTTCATTACTGTTAATTGTGGCCTTGTGGTTGCCAAGTGTTCCTAATAATTCTGTGTTCTAAATATTTTTGGTTGTCTTGATGAAAAGCAGACATGTGCTTGTATGCTACTCACTGCTGTAAATAAAACAAGTCTGGTTTAGGAATTCCATTATACTGCTGTGTAGTTGCTTTCTGGTCTGCCTGTGGAAGAGCAGACTGATGAAAGGTAGTTAAAAAAAAAAAAAGAAAAAAAATACTGTATTTGATGTTGGGAAAAATAGGCATTTTGCTAATAGAGTAAGGTATGTGACATCAGTCACTTCTGTTTTTACAAGTTTTGTATCTAATAAAACATGAAAGGAATGTGGAATTTTGTTTCTATTTAGAATTTTATGTATGTATATAATGTGTATTTCAGTACAGGTATGTAATTTCATGTGGATCTGTGTAATAACACAGTTAAACTTGTATACATGTGCTTAATCTGTATCGACTGTCATTTTAGATATACAATAAGTAACAAAATATACAGTATAGATGTACTGTACCCCTTCATTGAACGTACCTCTGTGACCACCTATCTGCACGTGTGCATTTAGCTTTAGCGCAGTTTTTTTTGTTACTAAAATGAAATGGAAGAGCCTGCCTGTCTTACATAGCCTCACTTCAGTCTTGATGGTACTCAAAGAAACATGCTCTATGGAAGATTGGTTTGTTGTTCCTATAAGGAATTTTATAAAATTGTCTGTTTAAAAATGTTTTGTATTGCAGGAATTTGCACATAAGGTGCCATTGGGTGGCTGCAAGATCATGGTTATTTATTTTTCACATACGGTCATTTGTAAACCAGAAAAAAGCATTGAAATATATTTAAGGGTTCTAATCATCTGGTTGCTATAATGTTTGTATAACCTTTGGTTTAAGCAGTTGAAATCTTGGCAGCTTGCATTCAGGAATTAAAGTGTGATGTTGAGATAAATACCATTAAACTCAGACCAGTTCTGGATTTTGTCAATATTTCATGTAAACTTTTACAAATGCATAAATATTACAAACAATATTGAACCTCTGTGGCATTTTAGAATAAATTTTAAAGAAAAATACGTTCTCAATAATTTAAAGAAAAAAGTGTAAGAATCACACTTTACAGAAGTAGATCTACCTCTGCTGTTACATAAACAGAGTGTTAAGTTCGAGAACAAAACCAGAAAATAAAGGTGTAAGCAAAGGACTGTTTAACAATCTACATATGTCTTAAAAACTGTGCAGCTGTTGACAGTTGTTTTCAATATTACAGCCCAGATTTATGACTTACATGAATTGTTTCTTAGGATGCATGGGGAAAGGGCCATGTAATCATGCTATGGTGAAGATTACTTTTAGTTAATTCCTTCCTGTACCTAGTCAGGGGGCAGGCTGTGGGATCTAGTGATCCAACAAAGTATTTTAAAATAATTTCATCTAATGTCTGTAGATAAAAAAACAACCAATGAACCAAAAAAAAAAAACCTCCAAACAAACACCAACCCCCTTCCCTGCCTCTCCTCACAATTCTTTAAATCTCAATTCCAAAACGCCACTTGGGAGCTAGGAAGTAAAATTTCATTTCCATTTTTAACAGTCCAGTATTTCACAGTTTAAAAATAGAATGAATTTTCTATCTTTTTTTTTATTTTTGAGGAAAAAAAGCAAAGGAAAATAGTTCCTCTGGTCAGTTGAACACGGTGTAAAACCTTTCCTTTCAATGTTAATTGGTTGAGAGCTGCCTTAAGAGTATCCATATCCTGAGTTATACCTAAATAGGTTGCATACAATTGGCATATCATATTCTCTATCCCTTCCAGGTGCATGGAATGAAATATCTTGCTAGCATCTCTTACTCCAAGTGTTGTAATAACAATAAACTTAAAATCAGCCTGAGTTAGGAGAATGCCATGATTTTCAGCACTTTAGAAACTTCACCTTTTTCCTTATCTGCATTACAATATTCTGCCTGCTTCTGAGCTTTATGTATTACAGGAACCTTCAGCAGTACTGATGATTTTCATTCTCAGCAAGTTTTTAGTTTGGTTCTCTTTTAATACCTCAATGTAATTGCTAGCATTTGATATATTTTCTTATAGCTTGAAGTCTCAAGAAATTGGCTTCCATAAATACCATACATGCTCTGATTTATTCCACTTGCCCAAGAACATGAGCATTGGTACAGTCCTGATTCACAGATAGCACAAAGTATGATGTCACACACAACATGTTTCTTGATCAGTGTCTTACAGTGCAAGCAGAAGCTGGGGTTCACACCTTAAACCAAGTCTTAACTGATTTTTTTTTCCTTGGAACAAGGGCAAATGTTGTTGCTTTGGACAGGTTTTTTCATAGGAAGAGAAAAAATGTTAATGCAGGCAAAGCCAGTGGTCTAAAACAGCATTTATTTTACTGTGGTCAGGCCAAATTCAAGATTCTAAACTATTGGTTTCACTGGAATGTAGCCTGTTATATATATTTATACATATATATATACATATAAAAATAAAAGATATAATTGTTTTTGTGAAAAAAAAAGGAAAATATTTATTTTAATGGACTATTTTGGAGCTTTGCCTCTGTCATTGGGGAATAGCTGAAATAATAACCATATGTAGCTCTGTTTAAAAGCCACAGGCCACAACTACAGTTATGTTAACACATTTTGTTACTCAGCCTCTGAATTGCACGTGTACACGTCACAGACTTTAATCCTGACTTGATTATGATGGATGGCTGTTATCTTCCCAGTCCCTGTCCAATTGGCCTCCACCCCTACTGAGCTAGTCACCATGTAAAACATTTTCTGTGAAGAAAACCTAACTGACAGGAGGTTTCATTGTACAGAACTACTGCAGGATCGTTTGATATAGAAATACCATCTAACAAACATCTGAATTAATCAGTATTCTCTGATTTCTCATTTCTAATTAGAGACACAACCTGCATATGGAAACACTAGGCAGAACTCATGAACTTAAAATGCATCCATCAAACCATAATTAACTATTCCAAGCCATAATTATCTATTCATGAAAAAATAATTTATAAAAAGGTGAAAGATCTTACCTGAACTCTGCTGAGTAGCATTAGTGGTGTTCAGTCCTGGCTTCAAATCTGGGGACAGTGTGTGTTTGAAAGCAAGAACAGGTTCACCCAAAAATATGAGCATTCAGATTATATCTTTCACACAAACATTCACTTTCTTCAATAGCCTCCTGGAAAATCATCTCATCTGAAATCACCTAGGAGTATTGAAAACTGCAGGGGGAATTCCTGATTCTTGGATATATTAAAAATTGTTCCTGCAGCCAGAAATTTTCTGAATATTCCACAAACATTTTTGAGGTTCCACATTGTCCATTCAGGTTTGATTATCTCCATAAGTACTGGCTTTGAGGAAAAATATTGGGATCTGTTGGGGGAAGGGAAATGACTTTTATCCTGTTAGTTCAAAACAAAACACAAAAAAAAAAACCACAACCAAAAAAAACCCGACACAAAGCCACCAACACAAGTGTGTATCTGTTTTCTGGTCAGTAGAAATAAGCTGACCTTAAAGGTGCCTGGGAGGAGTTGAAATTCTGGTGGAGCCTGTAATCTCCGTGTTAGTGATGAAACATCTTTGGCTATGCAAGCAACAGTCTAATAAGAAATAAATTGTGAACAAATTACTTTTCAGTGAAGTAATTTTAAGTCATAACCTAAACAGCTTCAGGATTCTCTAGTAAAAGATATTCCTGAAGAAAGACTTTCAAAAACTTACTGAAAAGACTAAAACCAACATTCAATCATTAACTTTAGTGCAGAAACCTTTGGCTTGTACTACACAACTGTAGCACTTCTCCCACAGTTTTGTATAGATATGTCACTTTTTTAGGAATAAAAGCTGAAGTACTTATTCAATAATTAATTTTTGTTAGCAATGTATGGAAGAACTATAGTGATTAGCATTCAAAATCCATATTATTTTAAAAAATTAAGTCAGTATATTTCTTTTCCTAGTCAACATGCAGCTTTCAGTTCAGAACAAATGTCCCTGAAAGCAGCTAAACCAACGTTATTTCTTGGTCTCCTTGTTACTCATTTCTGTATTTTTCTCTGTGTTTGGTAGTCATTCTTTGGCAGTCCTTCCTCATGTCTTGATGTGAGACACTCTTGTGTTGTGGGACTTCTACATGTTCCAGAAATTGTTGCAGTACTGGAGACTCCACTATCATCATCTAAAGATTACCATTATTCACTTATAGATTTACTTCATCTTACTTCCATGGTTACTGGTGTGCTAGTACAAGTTGGTAGGTAGTAACACTTTTCTGAATGCTCTGTATTTTTGGTTTTGAACCATGTGCATGCCCAGGTGAAGCAATCAATCATAATATTTTATACAAAAGCTTACATTCATATGTTGAACTTGCTAAGCTCAGGACTGTTACCCTTACCTCGTTGGGTACTGGCTGCAGTGATGATAAACCATTTGGGTCCAACATGTCATGACAAGGTATTTTCTAGTGTTTTTAATCACAAGCAGATGTTACTGTTGCAGCAACAGGGAGTTTTGGCTGACACTTCGCTGTGATATAGCTGTAGCTCCCTATTGGATATGCACCTTCCTTTAATTCACAGATTTGAAGTCTTCATCAAGGTGGACACTGCTCTACATATGACCTAATCAGACACGAGTTATGTCCTTCAGTTTCCAAAAGTTGCTTTAAATACTCTTATTTAAAAGACTTTATCAGTCAGCTATATAAAGCCATAATTTTTTTTTTAATTGGGGGGTATTTATGATAATGGCTTTAGTAACATGATTTTTTTTCATGATGTGGAATGAGCCTGTTCTGATGTTACAAAGTTGATTTTAGGATTAAGCAAATTGTAGAATAACTTGTATTAAAGCTGTTAAAACTGCAGCTACTCTTTGAAATGTAACAAAATTAGCATTCCAGTCTATTAAGGATCTGAGAGGTCTGGCAGCAGAATTGGCAACAAGGGATTTTAGGTTCCATCAGATGAACTAGAGCAACCACTACAATGCGTGATCTGTGCCTAAGCATGGAAAAGCCCTTGCTGGCTGAATTAAAGATTCACAATCTTGTGATAAACAGAATTGCCTCCAAAAAAACCCCACAAAAATCCCCCTTGTCATCCTTGAAATTCTGCAGCCATTGCCGGTCATCCCAGAAATATCCTCTTCCAGCAGCTGACACTTGTTTTGTGAATCCAGAAATGGAGCTGCACCAACAAAGCTGATCCAAGAAAACTTCTTCTAGAAGCAGCTGGTCATCGTCGTTGCTGTCCTTTGGTGCAGCTGTGCACAGACTGGCTGCTGCCTCAGCCAAACTGGAGCAGAGCTGCTCTACCAGGGCTGGTGGAGAGCATCTGAAGCTGTCCAGCAGCATCTCAAACGTGCATCTAAAAGAGACTCCTGTGTGGGGAGGTTTGTGGAAATGTCTCTCCCAGAGCCTGTGTTGTTACAGCCCCACAGATGTGTTCTCTGGTTCCTGGGGCATCTGCCAGAGCCCTGCAGATCCATTCAGTACACAGATTTTTAGATTTTCAGATAATTTTACATTGGCATCAGCTTTCTGTAATTCTGTGATTCTCTCCAGTTATTTTTATCTGTGCTGGTTGAACACTGTTTTCCCTTTAAATATTAATATGGTTCTTCTGGGCTTTTTTTCACTTTCCCATCTCTTGGATGAGATCCTTAAATGCTCTAATTGATTTTTTCTTTTGACCTTCTGTGAGTATATCTGTTGGTGAGAGATAGTTTTTAGCATTTTTAACTTGGTACAAGCTATTCCACTCCTTGATATTTCCTGTCAGTATTGCATATTGTTTGCAATTTATTTTCTCTTTATGGCACATATTTCTTTCAGGAACTTAATATCACTATTGTAAATCTCTTCACTAGTTCTGCCTGTTGATGCTCTTGTGATGTTGGGGTTTTTTGACTGTTTCCATTCTCGTTGAGTGCCTATTCAATTCAATGCAATATCTATTTTACTGATTTCTTGGAGCTGTCTAATCAGAATTTGCTGATACACAGAAACATTACAAACCAGCATAATTAATTTTGTACCTTTTTCTGAGTTGTAGGGCATTGGAACACAGGACATGGTTCCAGGTGCTGTTCACGTGTAACTTTTGGTTTGGAAAAAAAATGTGTTTTAGAAGTTTTCTTTCTTGAGACAGTGTCAGTGAGGGCTTTTAGCATAAACAAAAAATTAGTTTGAAATTTGCATTTCATCAGCCACTGTTCTATTTCTTCATAGTGGACAAGATCCAGAACCTTTTGGTAGTTAATTTGAGCTGAGTGTTGACTCTGTTTCAGAAGATAAATGTAAAATTCTACTTCTACCCAGACAATATTATTCCAAAGTGCAAAACTGATCTTTCAATTAATCACTTTACCCATAGAAAACTTTTTTTTACAGTGTTAATTCCTGTGAAGTTGTAAAAATTGTATAGAATGTACACTGATGATGTGATGCATTTTAATTAAAAGTATATTAAATCAGGAAATTGTAGGAAAGTTAGCGGGTAACAGAAAAATTAAATTAAGCAAGATTAATGTGTAAAAATTGAAAGTTTGTGACTGTTTATCATTTAGAAGAGCCACTGCTCTGCACCAGATGAATGCTGTAAGAACGTGTGCTATGTACTTGTAAACTGGTTATCTAATAGATCACTGGACTATACTGGAATCTTGCATCTATTTTAATAGTCCTTCTAATATTTTATGTATTTTTCTGTTGTTCCTTAACTCAATTAACCAGGCTGTCTGTAAAGCAGCTTACAAAGTGTCCTGCATTTCTATTTTGCAATCCCTGTGGGTGTGCTTTGGTCTGCTAGGGCTCTGGGAGTGCAGTGCAGTTTGTAGATATGCTCTGAATTAATTGCCTCTTTCCCCCCGAGCAGCTAATGGATATTGATCACTGTTCTGTCTGAATTCCAGTGCATTCTATCATTTGAATGTTGCTCCTCAAAGACTTTTTACAAATGACTGTGCAGGACCTCGTATCACAGCTGGTGTAGTTTAAGGTTTGGATAGAGTCACTGCGAATGAAGCCCCGCTGTGAAATAAAAGTCAAAAGGCATCTTGGCATCCCAACCATTTCCTTGGGAGAAGATTACAGCCTGAGTATGTTGAACTTTATTGCCATGGGCCTCATGACAGTATTCAGAAACATGCATGGCATTTCTCTTAAAGAAACTCAGATGTGCTGGGACGCAAGGGATGCCATTCTTCTGGTTATCAGTAGCTCGGAAAAAAGCAAAATGTTTCTGTGCTTTCGGGGTACGGTAAAAATGCAGGGAAGAATGTGGCATTCATGCACGTAAAAATCGAGGTTCCTGATTTCCTAAACAGAATTTTTAGCAAGGAGGAGGAAATGACTAATCTGCCCTAGACAGAAATGTGTTTCTTGAGGAAGAAGGGAAGGGGGGGACTCCACAGCTCTTCGTTGAGTGAAATGTTTCTTGTTTGTGCGTGCAGTGAGCTCAGGAGTATGGTGGAGCTGTTTGTTAACTTGTCAACCTGCAGGGGGAAGTGAAAACAGACTTAAAATCAGTGAAAGTTACATGCTTCTGTAATCCTATTTCATTTACTTCCATTGAAGTCTGTCCCTTATACCACTGTGTTTCAGGGACAGAGGAACCTGGGACAATTCAGGGCCAGATAAAAATAAATTTGAAGCTCTTCAGGAATTAAAATCTCTCAAATGAAATATTGTCTCTGGGTGCCTGGAACAGCAGGCCTGCAACATCCTATTGCTGACATGGCAGGTTTCTCAATGAAATGGTCATTACAGTGGCTTCCAGTGGCCATAGAGGACAAAGAGAGTATTGCAGCTGGCATAATTCAGAGTGTGGGCCAAGTTTGTCTGATATGGACCTTGTGCTGAATTACTGCTACTGGATAGTAACCAGGTAGCTCTCTGCAAAGTTGCTCCTCCAAAGCACAAAGTGTGATTTTGGTCAGTGTTAAACCTGGAATAATAGACAATAAGAATGGACATTTTGGGTTTTATTAACTGAAAAACACTACAGCAATGTTTAAATAGAACTAAAGTTGAATTAAAAGCTTGTGCTAATGAGTGACATCTAAAATGTTCTGGGGTTATGTATGAAGGAAGAGCTGGGTTTGTGAGCTGGTGATTTTGAAATCGTGTATCATTATGGAAAGGAGATGTTTTAAAAGTAATGGGAATTACGTGAGACTGTTTCTTCCAAGTTCTGAGCATGTTCCTGTAGTTCTGCAGCTAGAGAAGTCCACAGGTCTTCTGCTGTGTGGACCTCCTAGTTATGTCTGTCCTCTGTCCTGTTTCTCACATCCCAGAAGCATTTGACAAAAGTTGTAACAGCCTGAATGAGGTTTGGTTGGTTTCACTTTGGTGACAAAAAAAGAAGAAAACTTTGATCTTATTATAAAGCAGATCTGTCTGGTTTTGTGGGGTTTTTCATGGTTCATTATGAGCTTGGTCTTCATGAAAATTGACTGCACGCATTGCTTCTCAAGGGGGACAATGCAGTACTGAGGGTTACCTTAGCAGGGTTTCATAGAGCATAGATGCTTCATACTCTACTTCCAAAAAGTATAGATCAGGAGCTGCCACATTCAGTTTTTTAGTTTGGATGCATTCACTGCATGGTACATTCATTTCATGCAATATTCAGTCCCATGGGTATTTCTATTTATTTATAGTACTGCTGAATGTGAAGCAAAATTGGGTCCCAGTTTTCAGCATACTCATGTTTCTGTAGATGATTAAAAATGTGGTGCCTCTCTGATAAGATTACTGCCCAAAGCAGAATGTGGTTTAACACAGGAACCATACTATCAGCTAGCAATTAATGAGAGACACTATCAAGATGGGTTTAAAAAGACAATTATACTAAAGGTGTTATCAGATATTAGATATATCTTTCCTAGATTTTTATCATAAAACTAAGAGAAGGCAGAAATCTGTAATTATCTGCTGTTATTTCCTGCAGCCTGCTCAGGAAGGTGTGTGAGTTTGTCAGCACAAACTGTCATTGTGCTTCACTGATTCAGCTCCTTTCAGAGTCAGCAGGACATCAAAGGGTGCTTAAGGGCTTTGTTGAATCTGGGCCTGCACCTTCAGGAGCAGATGAAGGAGCAGCCTTTACCTGGATCTTAGCTGTTCATCACTAGGCTCAGATTGTAGAGGGCATCTCAACTTAATGATGACATACAATACCTTGTTTTCCAAACAAAAGTGCAGGTCAGCACTTCCTCTGAAGTCAAGAACAAGGAATTGTCTTTCCTCTTCAGCAGCACAAGTCCAAGCCACCTACCAGATTCCAAAAGCCATTGGTGCCTCACCAGATACTGCCAGTCATATCCATCCATCCATCCATCCATCCATCTATGTGCTCAAAACCTGTAACATCCTGTCAGTTCTGCCATGTAATGGCAATATCTGACCACCAGAGTTTTGCTGCACGTTTAAACTGAGTGGAATGTAAAAGCAAATCACATGTGTTATCAAAGTGAGTACTTTAAGGAAAAACATTCTCATTTTATGATTCACTTGTCAATTCAGCATAGCAAAAATATTTCAAATGTGCATGAATTCCTGTAAGGCTTCCAACCTGCTACAGAGTTCAGCAGCTCTGAATACATGCTCAGCACATCCAGAATGGTGCACCAGGTCTTCCCTCAGTCATGCAGAGGGTCCAAGCAGTGTGCTGGCAATGGCATGGTGGTTGGCCATGTTTCACTGGCATCAGGCAGTACTTTTAGGAAATCAGTTTTCTGAGCATGAGTTTTGTTCCCCAGATGTGTTTCAGCTTCATTTTGTGCAATTAAAGGGGAACAATTTTAATTGTTTTATGGTGTTTGGTTTGTCTACTTCTGTAGCAGTGTGAGAAGTATTTTCCACAATAGGTCAAGACATTATTCTGTATAATGCATCTGGATTGTTTTGTTTCAGGAGTCCAAATTAATTGCATTTAATACATTTCCAGTACATTGGCTTGCCTGTAAAATTGAGAAGCTAAGATTTCAGTGCAGCATCTCTGTTAACTATGGCATTGTCTTGCAGCTACAAAGCAGATAAACAGTTAATTTTACTATTCTTAAAGCACCAGAATTATACTTTAATCCTAACTGAGATCATTTTACATTTCTTGTCATATGCTGGAGAAGAAAAAAAATTAAAATATGGATAATACTTCCATACTATGAGTCCAGGGGGTACTGCTGAAGTGGAGTATGCGGGGAATGTCATACTTGCAAGAAAGAATGGAAAAATAATCTACTGTGTTGTTTATGTGGTGATGATATATATCGTTGAGACATATGTTAGCTCTTGGAATATTGAACGCTCTGTAGGTGACATGCATTGCTCAGTTTTTATAAAGATATTTGTATGTATATTTTGGGTAAAAGCCAAAACTCTCACAAGTAATTTGAGTGGAGGGATTAAGTAGATAACCTGAAACAGTGAGGATGGATCATTTTATTTCTGGTTATATATAAGCACATACAGAAATCAGATATATATTTCCTCAAAAACTGTTGAGCGTGCCTAAAAGGTGTAAAGTCTCATTTTAAATGGGAAGTTCTGATAAAGTGAAAAAAGTACTAACAGTATTTGTCATATCTTTATATTAAACAACAAATACGTGTGCTAAATTCTGAGTGGGGGTTAAGGGTATGGACAACAATAAGAAATAATGGGAGTTAAGCATATGGATAACAGTAGGAAATTAAAAGCAGATGAGGCTGTGTCCTTCAGTCTTACTCTTCTGACGTCTTACAAACTAATTTCTTTTTTATACACATCACAATACTCAAAGACATCACTGCAACTTATATTGACTTTTTCAGTGTCCACTTTTCTTCCTGTTTTCCTCTACCAGATTGGAATGTATTACAAGTGTGAGCACTTGCACGCCTCTTGTTTTGAATGAGCAGTGAGCCTACGTGTCTTCATACAGAGTTAGACACCTTAAAACCTTGGGTACCTCTCTCCAGAAATAAAGCATGAGATAAAATGGACTTTTAAAGTAAAGGGAAGCAAAATGTAATGAGATTTTTTGCCTGTTGTTTAAACCTGCAGTTCATAATCACTCAACAGCCATATAAGAAAGAAGAGTGAGATGAACACAAGTAAACATCCTAATGATCATGAGCATGGCTGATCCTGTAGGGCAGGTTTTCTGTTCCTGCTCTCCCAGTTGGCTGGTGCCAGCTTTTCCCTGGCTGCTGGGTTTAGAGAACTCTGATAGCAGGTGAAGCCATCATGAAAAGCCTGGCAGAGGAATACTTGAGATATCTGAAGAAATTCCCAAATGGAAATATTAGAGTTAATTTGAGTGTGGCTTGAGTTGGAAGGTGTTCATGGTAAGAATGAATGTTGGAAGTTGAAATGAATTCTTCAACTGGAAGTGTTAGTTTTGCTGTTCATCAGAGGGGCACAGTGATGTATTTGTCTAGCAGAACTGCCTGTCTCACGTTCTTCAGCACTGGCAAAAAAAGCCAATGCAAAAAATCCAGTCACCAAAAAAAATATATCTCTTTTAAACTCTTGTTGAGTATGTTTTTTTAACATGTCTTAATAATTGAAGTAGTTTATTTTTTAAATATTAAGTTACATTCCAATTCTGGTTTCTTTTAAAAGACTTCCAGAATAAAATCACTGTTTTTGTCAGTGCAATTATTAGTTGATTTATTTTGGCATGCCATTTTCAGCCTAAAGAGACACAAATGATACACTTGACTGTTGAATGAGACACTCTTGAGTCTGTAAAGAGAACAGGTTTTCATCTTCTTTTGAAGTTAACCTGACATGGGAGTGAGAAAGCTGTTAATAAATTCCTGCAATAGGAACAAACACAGCAATACCTGCCCAGCAGAAATGTATATGGCCACACAGGTGCACAAATGTCAAGATATGCAATTCTTAGATGGGTAAAAAAGTCCCTTTGCATATAGGATGGGAGTCAGAGGGGCTCCATAAGTCAGAAATGGAATTGTAATGTGTAAAACACTGTGTTGCTGAATGTCTTTGTATGGTTTTCTTGAAGGATTGTTCCTCTTCAGAAGAATACAGCATTGCTGCAGCTTTGCTACCCCTGATGACTGCTTTTTACAGGGTAAGTTTTTATTGAAAACCAGCATTATGTACATTATTAAAATGAAGAAAGAGATGACAGGTAGGAGACTGCATTCTAAAGTGGATTGATGTCAACAGGCTGTTATGGACATTGCTCCAGAATTACATTTACTGGTGGTGAGTGATGATGATTATGATGTGTTTACCCAGAATGAAATGCAGGCTTATATGATGAGTTAGGGAATTATCATTTAATTATAACTAGTCACCAAAACAATTGAAAATAATCATTTCTGATTATAATGTAAAAACAGTTTATTGGAGCACTACTTTGTTTAATTTGTTTTTGTCTGTGTAGTTAACAACTTTGGAGACTATTTTGAATGGCATGTTTTAACTGTAAGTTTGTTTTCTTTTTCTTTCTTTACATAGTATTTTACAGTGAGAAAAATATAAGATGATAGTAAATATGAAAATTTAAGTCATGCAAATTCTGCAAACAATTATTTCAAAAACAGAATTTTTTTAGCAGGGCTGTAGTTTTTTCAGTATCCCAATGCATTCATGTTTTCACCAATTCTGGTTAACTCAGGTGCCTCTATTTAGGATGTACAGAACTGAGGAGAAAAGTTCAGAACATGGACTTGCTTGCAATATTAAATAGTCTTTATTTTAATATTTTTATACATCCCAGTTTGGGAAGTATTTATTTCATCTTTGGTAATTGCTGTGTCATGATACTACTAAACAGTAGTGCTGTGACAGTCTAGCTAAGCAGTGAGAACATGATACAAATGAAGAAAAATAAAAGTTTCCATTTTTCAGATGGTCTATGACACATTTATAAGTAGCCATAAAAAAATGCAAAGAGATTCTACTTTTAACTGAATAGAAATTAAGATTTTGAAAATATTAAGCTGAGATCACTGCTTTTTAATTTAAGCTATGCATTCTAACTAAACAGTTTCTGATTATTTTAAACTAAAAATAGATTTTGTGATGTAGTTTTTAAAAGAAAAAAACATGGAACTTTACCAGTCACAGAACACAGAAATTCCTGCTGAAGATGAGAGTGATTTTGACAAAGTTATATGCATAGGAAGTTTCTCAATATCTCCTATTAAGTCAGTATGCACTATATAGAGAGAGCATAAAGTAGTAGATGTTCTCTCTTCCAATTGTTTAAATTGTAAAAAAAAAATAAAGTTAATTAAATGGGCTTCGTTTTAGAATTGTACATAATATCCCAAGACTGCTTTCTGGAAAGACTCTACAGAGTATTTTCATTCTCTTCTATAAGAGTGTGGAGAGGCATTACATTTTTCAGTCTCAGCAAATAAACTCATCCTTAATTACAAGTTCATCTTCTTCTATTCCCTCTGAGTCCTTGAGTAGCAGAACCCTGGGTTGTTTGTCATTGTTGCTGCCACTGATACTTAATTTGAATTCTAAACTAATGAGCTTTAGAGATTTTCCATTTCCCCATTTTATTCTTGCTACTGCATTAATCCTCTCATGAAAAAAAAAGATTTACTCTAGTTTTGTCTTATCTTTTGTTTTTTAGTTCCTCTAATAAAAGTGGCCAAGGGAGTCCACATAACTCTTAAGCTTGAGGGGAACAAATAGTATTTTGGGGAGCTGTAGCAGTTTGGTTAGAGTCCCCATTTGGAAAATTTTGATTAAGTAGGAAAAAAAAAAAAGCAATAAAACCCCTACTTTGTGTATGAAGCATCATGAGTGTTGAAATAATCTTCAATAAATTTAATTTCACAATCAAAAGCTGGATTGAATATACAATATTATGAAGTAATTTCTTCTAGACCTTGTATTTTTGGTAGGAGTACAGCAATCTCAGGCCATTTCTTCCCCAAGAAGTTACCAGAAATCTTGTGAGAACCTGGTCCCATGCCTGCTCTGAGCACCCCAAAGCCATGCACTTGGGAAACTGAGTCCCCAGATGCAGCACCATGGCTTTTTACTGTTCCAGACCTGAATTGCAAATTAAAGTAACCTGACTGTTAACTTGCAAAAGCCAGCTGTTAGTGCATAATAGAAAAAGAATTTTGTTTTTCCCAGATCTAATCCTCAGGTTCAGTGATGGCCCCCTTTGGTATGTCCCATTAGATGCAGTCGTTTGGCAAAAGTACTTATTTTGGTATAAAACTATTCATACTAAACAAACACTGATGTGTTGTTCAGAACATAAGATCAGGAGAGAAACTGCAACGATTAGTCAATAGCAACAGTTGATGGTTCTGTTTGGATTTTGAATAAAAATGAAAGTTTTTGGAGCATTTTTAAGCTTCTCTGGAGGATTTAAAAGTTGTGTCCTAGACTGGAGTATGTTCTACCTGGCACAGACCTGTGCAGGAGCAGGAGTCTGTGTCAGTAGTTCTAAATTAAGATAAATGACTGTCCTTTCTGGGGACAAGTCGTACCAAATCCTGCTGCTTTACTTCTCTCCCTTGAGCTTCCTTCTTTCTGATGTATCAACAGAGTCTAAGTTCTCTTCTCACTGGAGTTCCCTTCTCTGCAGTCTTGGGTAGAATGATTCCAGCTTTGTTACTTAACACAGCACATTGCTGTTCTGATAAGTCCAGAGGAATGTACAAACTAAAATAAAGGTCATTTGGGGGATTATTTGTTTTTTATTAAAATACCTCCAGGAAAACTAGTATGTTTGCACTGTCAAGCTATTTCGTGGCCTCTTCTGCTCAGTTGCTTGTCAGTTTTCTGTAGTGGCCATACACAGTGTAGTTTGCGCACACACACACTGGAAGGTCCTCCCATTTTCCTGTCTCCCAGTGCTGTTGCTGAACTATCTTACTCTAAGAGTGGTTGTGTCCATGCTTTCCAAAGAAGGGTGAAGTAGTGCCTGGCACGATGTGCTTGTTGTTGTTGATGCTGCCATTATCAGGATACCATGCTCAATGCCACCAGCCTATTAAATATTATTGCACCTAGTGCTGTTGAAACTGCACAATGCTCTTTGTAGCCAGGAGCTGACACACGGTGCAAATACCAAGCGTTGGAGATGTTTAAATAACGAGAAAGATGTGTTTTCCTGTGGAGTCCAGCAGGCAAAACCAAGAAGCTGAGTAATAAGAGAAACATACTCCTAGAGGTGGTGTTGGTAAGCTTATGAAACGGCCTTCTCATGAAGTAGTCAATGCTCTAGTCTTGAGGGATGTTTAAACATTCTGGAGAAAACAGTAAAAAATGTCTAGAAAGGAACAAGCTTTCATAGTCTAGCAGGTCTCGTCCTAAAGTCTTTGCTTACACAAAGATTAATCAGAGGTATTTCTACACCCATGTAGTTACCAGGACCATGTCCCTGTGTAGAGCAAGCTAGCTGCTTGGGGTGGCTGTTGGATTCCAGCTCCTGAAGGCTGCTGAGTGATGTGTTATGAAACTTGATCAGGCAGGATTTGATCACACTCTAACTCATAGCTAGTGGGATTAAATTCATAGACAGGAAGTCAGGACTGGGTGCATAGTTGTGGCCTGGAGAAATAATTGAATTTTTCTAGAAAAAATAGTCACAGAGCTTTTTAAAAATTTTAAATATTGGTCATGAGCTGTTAGCAAAATGTGACTCATCAGTGACAGTGGACTTTGGTGTGTACTCTTAATGTCACAAAAACAAACACATCTTTTGCTTCTGGGTTAGAAAAAGGTTTTAGTTTACCATTAGTAATACTGTTGGAATTTTGTTTAAAATTGAAATAATATAAATAAAATGTATTTATACATGAAGATAAAAGAATTTTTCCATGTCTTGTTGGTGCAGATGACCCATGCTTATTTGGTGTGAGGTCATTGTTTGTTTAGAAAACAGAAATGGAGTATTCCCTGGTCTTTCTCTCCATGGGAGAAGGAAAGGCAAGGTGGAAAGAGCTTCCCGAGTCATCTCTTCATGTCATTAACTCATCAAGGAAGAGGGTTTGAGAACGGTATGAATGGCATTGTCAAAGTCACAGGATTTGATGCTGTTCCAGCTGGGTTCCTTTCCTACCCAAATGGGCAGATTCTGTTTTCTCATTTCTGGAGGATTTTTGTCAAGATTTTACAATTAGAGTTTTGTGCTTGAACTCTGCTCCCATGCCTTTCTAAGGGTATTACACAGAATTATTGTTGAGGCTGGAATAGACCTTTGAGATCAAGTCCAGCCTGAGACCTGACACCACGACACCCAGCTGGACCATGTCACTAAGTGCCACATCCAATCTTTAATTTAATCTTTAACCTTTATATTGTACCACATTACATAGTCAATAGTAAAGCATTTGCAAATTTATGTTGTTTGACATTTGGAAGTGATAGTTTGATCACTGGTGTTTGAAAAAAAGCAAGCTGCATAAAGCAGATTTTGTTTTGTGTAGAAATGGTGAATGGACTTCCATATTTTAGAGACAAGCATTGATCTGAATTGCAGTAGCCAGAGCATGGATTATTTTTCAGAATCACAAGTATTTCATTTAGATCTTGGAGTCATTTGTTTTTAATAGCTTGATGTGTACTTGGGTAGGGCTGATCTATGTACAGCAAAAATAACCCAAATCATAGAACCATAGGGGGTTCTATGGTAGGGGTTGGAAGGGACCTCTGGAGATCACTGAGTCCAACACCCCCACCAGACCAGGGTCACCCAGGGCAGGCCACACAGCAACAGATTCAGGCAGGTCTGGAAAGTTTCCAGAGGACTCGACAACCTCTCTGGGCAGCCTGGGCCAGGCTCTGTCACCCTAAAGAAGTTTCTCCTCATGTTGAGGTGGAACTTCTGTGTTTCACCTGCTACTATCAGAAGTTTAGAGTAGTTTCTTTTATTTTAACTATTCCCATCGAATGATTTTCCAAAAGAGCCCCAGTTGAGGGTTAACTGTAACAGAAAAATGCCAATGTGAAATGTGTTTGTTGTTGTAAAGCATCAACTCCAAAGGCAGAGGAGCTACCTGGTGAAAGGCCAATGTGGAAATCTGTGATGGTGGGTGAAGGGTTGATTCTATTTTTATGTCTTTGTCAGGAAAATTTTACAGTTAGTATCAGCTGGAATAAGTGGAATATTGGTCCAACTGTACTGTGGGAAACAGTAGAAAATTTGGTGGAACATTTTTCTCTGTGACTTTATAACAAATAATAATATCTTAGTCTTTATTTTAGAATTTGCGTAATACCAGGAAATTGCATAAACTTATTGGATGATAGAATTAATTATGAAAAGCAAAACTAGTGGGGTTTTTTTTTTGCATTTAGCATGAGTGAGATACAATTAACTGTGATTGGCCCAAGTGACTCTCACAAGTGTCACCAGGCTGTTATGTTACCCTTCTGTACAGCTCTGAAAACTTTCTGTGATGTGTTAGTTTCCACACTGAAATATTGTCATTCTTACATCTAGTTACTCTATTTCCTTCTAAACACTTCTCTCTTAGTCTGATGTGCTGGGGATAGAATCACTTCTGCCTTAAAATTCTCCATTCTTGAATTGCTGGCTTTACTTTAGGAAACTCCCATCCTGAAAGACTTCCTTTATTGTTTTGGCAAGAAGTTTTGTCTGCTTCCATTAATTTTCTTGTAGTATCTCTAATCTGCCTGTTCTGATACTATCTTGGTCTGTGGAAATGTTTTTGTGACTGAAATCGTTAACAGGATTATTTTTAATACTATATATACCCATGTCACCCAGCAAGAACAGGCCCTTGTCACATAGTGGATGCAGTGGGAGAAACTGGCCCACAAAAAAACATGCATGTAGGCAGAATTGCAGTGGTTCCTGTTTTTTACATAGCTCATCATCAGACAGGAGAGAAGACAGCTTTTTCTGCAGAACATGTTAGCTTTTCATTGTTCCATTATCCTAACGCTTCTTTCTGTCTGCAGAGACTGCAGTGTTTCAACTCCAGCCTGGCTTTTTAGGGGATTGTGAGTGGTAATGTCTGTGAAAAGTGTGCCCCGGTTTGCATGGGTAGGGTGGCATGTTCATCCTTTCAGGTGATTCCTATTTAGTGGGGAAAAAAAATCCATGTTTATCCTATAGGTTAAGGTCTGTTCCTAGACCTCCCACACTAGTGTTACTTAAAACTCCACGCAGTAACTCTAGCACAAGCTAGATTTAAAAATCTTTAATTAATATGCCAACTGCTTTTCTGTGTACCATCTTGTTTAACAGTTCTTTATTCAAAGATCCTACTCATTTTCCACATGCTCAAGTTGACAGGCAAAAGAATGATTAATTCTATTTTAAAATGCTATCAAGTGTGTATATTAGCATCATTTGCATGACTGGAAAATCCAGGAGCCCTAATTACAGACCAGAAGTGCTGGTCTTGCTTTTGTAGAAAATAGCACAAAGATTCTTATCCTCAAGAGCTTACAGAATTTGACAGAAGAAATAGGATTTGAAGCCAGACAGTGAGGAATTGCGAGGAAGCTGTGAAGCAGTTTTATTCATCATTGTTGGATTCTTTCCTCCAGTGGGTTCCCTATGGCTGAAGTTTTGCTAGACATGGCATAAAAGCAGTGTCTTGTTGAATTCTGAGATCATGATCTGGTTGCCTGGCAGATTATTATGACTATGAGTGGGGTCATGGAAGAGAATTGTGAGGTGATGGTCAACTTTGCCAGTGTCTCCCAGCACTGTCACATTGAGGGGGCTTTATCTCCATTAAAAGTTCCTTTCATATACAGATTATAGTACAGTAAATTAGTTTTGTAAAAGCAAACATACTTTTAAAACAGAATGTGGGGATTCTTGTTCCTAAGACGAGTGGTTTTGCAATATCATTTCCAAACACAGTTGCCAAAATGTTGTCTCTGATCCTTGAGATTTTAAGGCGTGTACTTTGAGTTTGAATGGATGCTTAATACAGGTCTGTAGAACACATCTTGTGTTTTTGAAGGTAAAGCACATCTCACTTCCAAAATTACTTCTCCCTGAAAAACAAAATGAAAAGGAGAAAAAAAAGAAAGTATACTATCATTTAGCACATTACTAGGAGAGACTGTCTAGAGGACTTTTTACCATGTCTTTACAAGGAGTTTTTGCAGTTGACTGGAGTAATGTTGTTGAGCGAGCTTTGCTTTCCCAGAACGATAACATCATGAGAAACACTGAGGGGAACTTTGCAATCTGCAGTTCCTGTCCTTAGTGGATTGTGGGAGGAAGTACTTGGTCAGGCAGAAGAAGGACAACCCCTTCCACCCCCCAGCTAATATAAGAACTGAAGATAAATGTGGTAAAAGCTTAGCTCTGTAACTGAGGAACTGATCCACTATCTCCCAGAATAAACAGAAACCATTCCATTCAATTCCCACAGGCATTGGATTACATAATTTGTTCCTATTCCTGATTCCAACTGAACTCATTTTCTTGCAGTGATTGGGAACTCTGGTTTTACTGTAACAATTTTAACTTAGGTACAGCCAATCTCTTTACATGGTTATTATTTCTAGGAGGGATTGCAATCTTAAGCAGTACTGCTTCATTTGGAATTTTTACCATGGAAGAACTTCTGGTAGTTTAATTAAAATTCTGGCAAACCTTCTGACCTTAAAGTGAGGGAATGTAAAACTGAAGTAACACAGTCCTGTGCAATTTCTTTATCTGTGAGTTAGTTTCACCTCCTGATCATACATCCTTATTCCAGTAGAATGGAGATGAATTTTCTGCATGAAAATACAATTCCTTTCATTGAAATGAATTTTCTTGGAGCATTATTATTTGTCCTCATTTCAGACAGCATTATTTTCTGTCTCCAGAAGAGAGCAAGTGCTTGCAGATGGTAAGGAGTTAAGTTGCTGGTATCTTTGTGTCTGTTGCCTGCTTTTCTGTGATTCCAGTGTTGCCATCCTGGCTATCAACAGCTGAAAGGGGATGTGGCCAAAGAGCTGGGGTGTGACAGATGCTTTCCTGTCTTATGGTCTTCCCCTTCACTTCTACACATTATTATTCTCCCAGGGATTCAATGGAAGTTTGTATCTGCTGCTCTTGTTTTCATCCACATCCCTGCATTTTAGCCACTTGCTGCTTCTTTATTCTTTATAATAGTTCCTACAGTTGAAATTCTTCTGGGATCCTCCTTTGTTCTGTGCTGAGCTCCTGCTCTGTAAAGCACTTGCATCCAGGGCCTACAAAATAATTTTCTTTGCCCATTGGCCAGACTGGATCTGCTGGATCAGGTCAGACTTGATCTCTCAAATGATTTACCTCAGTGCAGGAACTTCAGGTTTCTTGTCCTTACTTTCACAACTCTTCATGATACTGCTTTTCCCATTCTTGCCCATCCTCTCTCACCTTCTCAAACATGCAGTATATATGATTTGTATTGCCAAGACTAAATCCACTGGTGTTATTTCTTTAATTAATTAGCAATTTATATTCTATATTGGACTCGTACATCTTTCTGAGTGTTCTGCTAATACTGTTCTTGAAGACTAGGGTTTTATTCAGAGAGAATTCTACCACTGAAGACAGAGAATGCTGTCATAGAAGAAGGAAATTAGTAGTTAAAGATATATTAGAATGAAGTGGCACACTTCAAAAATATTTACAACCTTTTTTGGATTATTTAGATGCTCTGTTATGGATTATTTAGATGCTCTGTTAAATGGGCTTTAATTTCAATACCAGGTCGTTAGTATTTCTAAGAACCACCATTTGAATATAAGTAAAACCATAAACTTGTGAGATTTACAGAATCTGTTTCTGAGCATAAACCTGGATAAGAACCTCATTGCAGGGGGGTTGTTTCTTGGGTGGAGCCAGTGTCCCCATTCCAGTGAGTCCCACAGTTCAGCCCCCCAGTGCCAGGGAGATGCAGTTGTCAGATTTCTCCAGATGGCTGTGTCAGTTTCAGACCCTCTTCAGGTGGATTCAGCACTGCACCTGAGAACTGGTGACATCTGCAACTTGACTAATGGATTCCAACCATGGTGAATAGAAGAGTCCTGGGGATCACTGGCATGGAATTAGAATTTCAAAAAATATTTCAATATACTGTAGACAAGGAAAAGCAGAAAGCATATTTCTTACCTGCTTCTTGGAACTGAACCTTATTTAGAACTATGAACTTCTGGTATGAAAATATCTTGCCTCTTCCTTTTTTTGTGGGTTCTGAAGTCTTCATTCTAGGTGATTTTAGTTTCTTTAGTCTACTCTATGGCAGAATTTTGTGATTATTGTTGTTACCTCTTTGGAGAAAGGAGAAGTGTGTTCCTGTACATATTTAATGGTAAGTGTAACTTTGTATTTGCATATATCTCTTGTCTTGATGCAACTCTGTAGAAATTTGAGATATTCTGTATGGCTTTTAGTGACACGTAGTAGTTTATATGTGATGCTTAGGCATCTGGGATTAAAGATCATGAGTAGTTAGGTGTTGAAGTTGATTTTGCCAGAAAATATATGCAATAAATGAAGTTCCATCTGGAATTACATCCCAATTTTGCAAAAATTTAGAATTCTATTGCCCTCTGCTGGTTTAGTGCACCTGTCTGTGATGTGGTAGTGCTGAATTTAAAGGGAATTGGCCTTTTTTTGTTGTTTTTCATGGTGAAATAATAGTAGATAAACAATGTAATGGACTACTTTGCTACTCACACTTTAAAATATTTTAAAATCTGTCAGTCTTCAGTCCAGTCTTGTTTAGTGGCTTTCTGAAGGTCAGAGAAATATTTTCTTTTATGGCTGAGGTCTACAGGTTGGAGAAGAAGCTTCATTTAGTATCTCGGTTTGTTTTTTCCTAAATCATTCAAACTAAAAACAAACCAAACAAAGTAATAACAGAAGTTTCACAGTTCTCCCTTTATGCTTTTCTGACCTTTCCTCACATTTTGTGTGCACAGTACATGTGGGTATAATCTATTTTAGACCAAATGGGAAAACCATTTATTGAATGGAATTTTTTGACTGATTTTCCCCGTGCAACACTTAAACATATTAATATACACTTGTTTGAATACGTGCACGCTGTGGTAAATATTGATATTTAAATATTTGATGTATGATATGATTTAAAACTGCATGGTTTCATGCGGTGTTGTCTACAAGTAATATATACACAAGCCTTGCACCCATGAGTCAGTCTATGTAGGATGGTCCTGTGAGCTCCAGGAGTTGCTGAGGAGACAGCTACTCTTTGCATTCAGTAAGTTTGTGAGTCTTGTTGGTGCACATTTTTTACTGAGGCACAAGTATCACTTTCAGAATCCGAAGTATCTAGTGTCAGGGAACAAAGAAAAATCTTCTAGGCAGGTATTATCCAGTGCCACTCAGTAAGGTGGAATTAATGAAAAGATAAATCATAGATTCAGGAAGTTGCATTTAAGTTGGGTTTAAGTGCCATTATTCTATTAAAAGAACTTAGTGTCCTTTGCAGAAGTTCAGTAATTTCCTGTTGTTACCATTTTCACCTGGGTGCTTATTTAAGATATCATAGATAGCTTTAGAATTAAGGACTTTATCATTCAGAACTATTTTTCTTATTTTATTCTGGGGTGTTTTCTAAGTTGTCATCCCTTAAAGTAGGAAATTCTTTTGCTGCCTCCTACGTTCATTCTTTCTGGCAGAAAATGGACTATGGGAAAGGGAGAAAGAGCATCAATATTGGTGTAGTTTGGTTGTCCTGTGGAAGGATAGGTGAAGATTTGTAGAATTACTTGATGAAAAACACTGAACTACTGTTGTACATAAATTGGAGAAATCCTGAGCAAATTCCTTTGAATGCAGCAGTAAACACTGGTTCCCTTTTGATGTATTGGATTAGTTTCCATTCTAGTCAGAGGGACTGACTAAGCACTCCCCAGGGTGGAGAGTACAGACACTGGAATGCTTCTATCTGCACTAGGAGTTCCTGGCTTTTGACTGCACAGGACCAGCAGTGTGCTTCTTAAGGTTGGTCTTCATGTTGCTTTGTTACAAGCTGACTCAAACGAGGTGAAAATCCACACTTATTCTGCCCAGAATAACTGGCAGAGCTGAGCCTGACACAACAAGTCCTGACTTTGATTTGGGTCTCTGGCTACTATCAGGCTTTGCCACTTGTTCCAACACATGCAGGTGATGAGAAGGATAATCATGTTTATGATCACTTAGCTTTTGGATGGGTTTTCTTTCATCCTTTTGTAAACAAACTTGGCCTAGGAGTTGCTGTCAGTGTTGATTTATGTTGTTGTATTTGACCATAAATCTCCATTGTTTAAATATTGTGTTTTTCATGGTTTTAAATTGTAAGCATGGGAAAAGCATCTGAAAGCCCCTCAGCTTTCCTGTCGTCTTTGTCCTCGTGTGAGAAATATTTGTTTAATTTTTATTTCTGTAACACTATTACTATGGACACAGGGTTATGAGTTCATTTGGGTTGGTGCCAAAGATCATCTGCTCTTCACCTTGTTTACAGTTACCTGTTTTGGGCATCAAAGGCAGCTGGACAGGCTGATAGTCCAGTTACTCCTTTGAGTGGCATTCACTGCACAAATTGCCAGAGTCACCTATACCAGCTAGCTAGGCTTCAAGAGACATTTTTCTCTTTTTTTTCCTGACACCACAGGCCCTTTTGGTAGCTGTAGTGTGACTGGGAATTAATGAAAAGAAATTAAAAAAAAATCAAATGACACACAATGCAGCTTCAGCAATAACTGTTGCTTTCAAGATATGATGTCCATATTTATATAGGATGATTTGCCTGTCAGCCCCATTCTTTTTATTCCTCCAGATTTGTAAGTTAGGTGAGTGATTGGGCCAGTTCCACTCTGTGGGCCCTGAGTCAAGCACTACAGTTGAACAAATAAAGCCATTTTAAGCAGTCTACACAACTACCAAGAGTGAAAGCCCTGCAGTGTGCATTCAGACATTGCTCTAAGGACATAGCTTTACAAGGAGGATAGAAGTACTCCTCATGATTTTTATTTTTTTTTTTGGTTTAACATTTTATCATTTTTTACTATTAAAAAGCTCAGGTTCATATACAGTTAATTGTCATACTCATTAACAGGCTTGACATAGTGCTGAGTTAGTGTGTATTTTGTATGCCTGAGATGGTTTTCAAGGGATGCCCAGCTGCCAGTGCCAAGAGCAGTAGGACACTGCCATGAGCTGCCCTGTTCCATGGTGTAACACTGGGATTGTGGCTGGGAGTTGTGACTGCCATCAGCTGTCACCTCCTGGGAGCTACTAAAGCCTAGACCAGTGCTACCTAAATAAATAAACGATTTGAAAAAAAAATGGTGCATTCATAATGAGTAATGCTGTAACAATTCTTGGTTTGTTTGAGACCTTATAGGGTCCTTATAACTTCAAAGAACATCTCCAATTAAGTACTCTTTCAGGAGCTGGATTTGGGTTGTGCAGAGCATTAGATAACAATGAAGTGAACAATTTCTCTAATCTTTTGCTGTTGTAACAAATACAGCTTATTGGAAGAACTTGGTTGCCACTCTAGAATTACTGGAAATTTCATCACTGTAGTTCTGACTTCAAATTAAAATTATAATTGGTTTTAATCTGTTTGAATACTGCTCTTTGTTGTAGGACTAAAATATTGTCTTTTGTTTGCATGTAAAATGGTACAAAATTGGAGATAATTTCTCTTTCCTATATTGCAGTACCAACGATGGTGTATATTGCATATTTCAGTCTGTCAATGGATTGAACATAAATATATTTCAATGCTCAGGTCATAGCCTTTAAAGCAAATTAAGTAATAAAACTAATTTGTCTATTTTGCATGTTTTTTCCTTTCAGAAGTTAGCACCTGGAGTTAGTCAGTTTGCTTACACCTGTGTACAGGACCATCCAATCTGGACTAACCAACAGTTTTGGGAAACAACCTTTTATAGCAATGTGCAAAATCAAGTTCGCTCCCTCTACCTTACAGCCAAAGATGACAACCATGCAGTGCAGTTGAGACAAAAGGTAGGACAGTATATTAAATTAACTCTCAAGGTAGTCATTTTATTCACCTTTTAACTGCCTCCTAAGTTCTAGAGTGCTAAATGATGGTTTCTCCAATTTTACATGGTTTTCTTTCACTTTTCCCATATTAATCAGTATATGACATCATGAATAATAACCAAACCAAATTTTATTTTTAAAGCAGTTTAATTTGACAGTGATCTCATGATTTTTCAAACAATCACTTTTTTTGTATAATTTTCCATGCTTTCAGGTGTATGTTTTGCTTGAGGGTAGTAATTCAACATCTAGCTGCTGACAGTTCTATTCCATGAAGAACCTAAGCTAGCAGCAGTTGTAGTGTCCAGTGCTAGACTAGTACTGAAGCCTAGGGTGGTTGCTGTTGCATGGCACTCAGTATGCTTCATTAAAATTGGACAGATATTCCACAGCACAAATTGTCTGTCTCAGCAGGAGGAAATAAGACTTTAATTTATTTATTGTTTAAGGAGGAGCATATACACACAGTAAAGAGCCATTTGTATTCTCTCTTCCTTATGAAAATGTCATTATCAGCTGTGTGACTGAACAGGGTCTGCTACCCAAAGTCCTACAGCACTGTGAAGAGAGAAAGGAAAATAGACAGGGGTATTCCCAGAAATGTAGTCAGAATGAAGAACTGAAAAGACATGTCAGACGTAGGGGATAAAAAGGACTGTGGGACTGTGTACAGGGGGCCCCTTCCAAAGAAAAACATGAAGGACAGTAGAGCTTGCAAGGAAGCATCTACTTTAACCCTTACACATGTCTATGTGGAAAATTAGCCTAACTTCACAGAGAAAGGACATTTACAAGATGCCTAGTCCTTTAATAATTTAACATCAGGCATTGGGTCACTAATATCAGCTGCAGATTCCTTTGTTCTAATTCCCTCAGGCTGTAAGCTGACTATGTGCCATCTACCTAGCAAATGCTAGAAGTGGACTCCAACATATAAAAATATGAATGTTTCAACTGGTCTGGAGACTATTTATTCAAAAGCTTCATGTGAACATGCTAGGAATTTGGAGGCTGTCACCTGCTTCAAGCAATGAGCTGCATGTTATTTCTCAACCTGATTTATGTGTGTACTTATGGGAGCTAAGTGGATAAGCTAAGGAGGGCAGCTATATTAAATCAGTAAACCACTCTGAAGAAACATGGAGGATCATATAGCATAAAAAAGATCTAGAACTTGTGTTATTTAGATGTGTCCACATCTTGCTCCTTGCATGTTTCAGTAAACTGCCTTCAGAGCTCATTTACTGCAATAACTCTCATGAAAGCATAGTGAGAGTAGTTCTTTGCTTTTGCTTTTTTAATTCATATGTAGTTCAGATAACTGGTAAGTTTAATAAACAATAAGTAAGGTTTTGACTAAACATTATTTCTTGTATGTCTTTCTAAAACTATAATATTTCTATATGTCTTCTAGGAGAAGAATTCTGTAGGTCCAGACCAGGATAAGACAGCAATGGACCTGGCTGCTGAGCAGCTGCGACTGTGGCCAACTCTTAATAAACAAACCCAGCAGGAGCTAGTCCAGAATGAGGAAAGTACAGTCTTCAGTCAGGCAATTCATTTTGCCAACGTCATGGTCTACCTGCTGGTACCACTGGATACAAGTAAGAACAAGTTATTGAGAACATCAACTACTGGAGACTGGGAGAGTGGAAGCAACAGTATTGTCACAAACAGGTGGGTACACAAGCTATACCAGGTTATTTCAGTATCTTCAAGTTTATTAATTAAGCAGAGCAAAAGTCTAATATGATTCCTCTTAAATAACAGATCTTAATCTGGAGTAATTTATGACTGTTGAAAGGAACACACACAAAAAAATGTTGTTGCAGTAACAATTTTTAATCTAAAAATGTAAACTTGTCTTTGTGGAGGACAAACATAGAGTATGATGAGAAAGAGCAACCCAAAAACTAATTGGTTAGTTTTTTATTTAAAACAGTGTGTGAACCTACAATCAAGAAAGCACTTGTATAGCATCCATAAAGTCAGAGTTTGCAGGCAACAGCTGCAAGGAAGAAAGGCACTGAGGTCAAACCACTGTGGCAAAGGTTAAATTACTAAGGAGGCAGGAGGATTAGAACGCCAGTTACACTCTCTAGCATGTAAATCCAGGACATTTCATAACAGACCTTCCTCCCTCTATTTATTGTCTCCATTATCACCTATGATGCATCAGAATTCCCAGCTGATAACATTCGAGAACACTGTCATCCAGTAGACAGGCAGGTTTATCACTATCAAACTCCCCACATCTGCTCACTTCTGCTGACTAAACTCCTCTAAGGAGCCATTAGGACGTGCTCAGTAGACAGACCATGGTATATGTTGCAATGTATGAATTTGGCCCTTAATGTTTTTATGGGAGGCATTTTTAGACATTCAAAATTCATTTCCCCCTGACTGGCTTGAATTTTCTATCTGATCCACAAAAAACTTTTCTTGTGATCTTTTTAGCTTTTGAATATTTATTTTGTAAACCTGGTTTGCAAATAAGGTATTTATGAAGACACCAAGCTCACTTGCAAAGAGCTTTCTGTCTCTTGGGGGCCTGTTTGCACTGGACTCATGGAGGGAATGTTCTCCTGTGTCATCATCCATGCAGTTCTGACAGTGTTAATGGCAGTGAAGAGATGATGTAACTGGCACCATGTGTTTTTAGCAAGGTTTACGCACTGTAACTAAAAAGAAACCACAAACCACAGCTTAGCTTTGTCTAGCCTGGTATCACATGTGCATCACCAGCTGAATTTTTCACACTTGAAATGGTTTTTTTATGTCTCTAGTATTGCAGGCAGCGTGGCAGAGAGTTATGACACTGAGAGTGGGTTTGAGGACTCGGAGAGCAATGATGTTGCAAACGCAGTCGTCCGCTTCATCACCAGGTTTATTGACAAAGTTTGCACAGAGAGTGGGGTGACACAGGATCACATCAAGGGTCTTCACTGCATGATACCAGGTAAGAATTGTGACCAAAAAAAGTGGTTAGTAGTCTTTTTTTCTTTTTTCTCTTTTTTTTTTTTTTTTTCCCTTCTGGAGAGAGAAATGCAATTTGTGGTTTCCAGTTACTTTCAGTGAAGCTCACTTAGATATCTTTTCTAGACTATAATTGCTGTTGTTTTTCAAATAATTCTTTCCTTCATGCTTAAATTAGAGAATTTCAGAGTATCAGAGTTTTAATTACATTGCAACTTTGTCTTTCATATTATGTGGGACTTCATTTATGGTATGACTGCTTTCCAGGCATTGTTGCAATGCACATAGAGACCCTGGAGGCTGTCCATCGTGAGAGTAGACGGCTTCCACCAATACAGAAGGCAAGTGTTATGAAGCAGATTTGTATTCTTTACAAGTATTAGAATAATGCAGTGTAGTCATCTTTTTCCCCCCTCATAATGTTAGGAGGAAACATCAAAACATTGAAAGAAAATTTCCACCAGTGATAAATAAAATGCTTGGCTTTGGTCTCATGAAATATGAACTTACGAAACTAGCAGAGCCAAACTTCTGATCATAAACAGCCTGTTCCATGCCCACTGTTTTCTGAGACCCATTTCTCTTAGTTGAGTCCAAACTCCATCTTCCTTCTTTGGACTCAGTCTCATAACAATTTTGTTTTGAAGCTTTTTAAGCCAGATTTTATAACCAGGCTGAGCTATAGCTCAAATGGTGTTGCCTATTACACTTACATTTTAATTTCTTTGCATCAGCCCAAAATTCTACGACCGACCTTACTGCCAGGAGAAGAATTTGTTTGTGAAGGTCTCCGTGTGCTGCTGGATCCTGATGGCAGAGAGGAAGCTACAGGAGGACTGCTTGGAGGTCCTCACATCCTCCCTGCTGAAGGAGCTTTGTTCCTTACCACTTATAGAATTATATTTAAAGGCACTCCTCATGATCAACTGGGTAAGAAAAATTAAGCAGTAGTAGTTGCTGTCCTTCACTTAGGCAGGACTGTGAGCTGCCCTATCCACCTATTTGATCATCAACATCAAATTGTCCATGTTTATCAGATAAGAATAACCTCTAAATATGGGTTTTCATCACAAGATATGACAGTGATCGATTTTGCATTTAACTTAACTAGAACTTATTTCTTTAGATGAGGTATTAGATGCTAAATGTTTATTGCTGTGTATTGGTAGATATTTTGAGTGCTGTCTTCAGTAATTTATGTAATATAGACTCACAATATATACTTACTTGTCTTAGAGGAAACTTCAGTAGACTGTGACATGATATTATGGGCTTTTATTGAATACCTGAAGTTAGAGAGAGAAAATAAGGGCACAACTATACTTTAGTAAATTCCATAGACTTTTGAATGGACAAAGTGCTTCATATCTTTATATCTCAGTTCCACCTGTAAAGTTTGTCTGACAGTGCTGCTTTATAAAGCAGCATTTGTAAGCTGCTTCCCCACTAGGAGAGAACATAGATCATACTTTGTGAGATCTGCAGCTTCCACAAACCCTAGTTTTCATTCAGCATTTTTTTCAGCTGTGCTAAATGAAGAATATGAAAGAGTTGGTGTTCTCACTGAAGGGATTGCTAATAAATACATGGCCACTTGTGAAGATACCAGTCTAAGTTGTATAATGTAATATGAAAGCTGAATAAGCTTGAAACTGGTAAGGGGTGAAGAAACAATGTAGTTTTTGGGGGTGCACTTCCAACATGTAGAAAGACTGAGAAGGAATGAGAATATTTTTCTAATCATCCCAGCTGAAATGAAGCGGAAATTCCGATTGCAAATAATGCTTCAGGAATTCACCAACTTTTCCGGTATTCTGCCTGAAATTAATTCTGTACTGTTGTTTTCATGTTGCTGTGTACTTACTAATTCATAACTATTTAAAGTAAAAAGCAACCAAACCAGATTTGATTCTGTGATCTAACAAGTATCTGTAAATACAATTTTGTGGTCTTCAGTTGGAGAGCAGACGGTGATCCGGAGCTTTCCTATTGCATCTGTTACAAAGGAGAAGAAGATCACCATACCGAACCAGCTGCAGCAGAGTATGCAGGAAGGACTGCAGATCACTTCAGCTACCTTTCAGGTAACATCAAGTCTTGTAAAAATCTATGTGACAGGATAATCAGTTCCAAATACTTAGGAGCAGCACTTTGTTGTGAAGAATTCCATTTTCTACCGTGTCAAGTACATAGAGAACCAGGCCTCTCAATAGAAACTCTGGAGTTTTTTGACCCAGTTGATATTTGAAGAGTGTTACAATTTGTTGGTTTTTTTACTTCTTTCACTCGTTGCCTCACATTTCTATTCTGGATCCAGTTAAAGGGCCATTTTAGGTCCAGTATCTCTTCAAGTGAGTAAGTAGAGGTCTAGGCAAGGCAGTGGAAACATGCTTTCTCTCTCCTTTGGCTACATGGAATGAATATGGAAAACTACATATTGCTTTCTTCTCAAGACTTTACCAACTTTCTATGTAAAAATCCATGGTAGAAGGTCATAGTACATCTCGCATAGAAGCTGTACTTCCAGGAATCTTCAGGGTAACCACCATTGCCCAGAAACAAGAAGCCCATATGTCTTGCACAGCTCATGGTAGTTCCCTGCATTCTGCACAGTAATGGATCCCCCTCTGTGTATTCAGCAGTACCATGGTACTGCAAGGCAATTGGCAGAGATGGGCTTTGAAGAGTTAGGAATCATTAAGTCTCTGAAGTCTTCCCTAAATGTTTCTGCTTGGTGGTGACCTTAACTGTGGTCAAACCCTAAGAGATTGAAAGTTGAAAGCACAGAATTTAATATTATGGATGGAAAGCAAAGTGCAGTGCTTAAAAGATGAAGTATTCTATTGGGTTGGCTGACTGCAGGAGCATATTTTCATTGAGAACAATAACTAACATTTGAAAACAGAATAAAATAGATCATCAGCATTTTATTAATTCCTTACCATAATGGACATTATTTAGCCAATCATCCTTCAATATCCTATTCAAAAGCCTAAGCACAAGTGAGGAAAACAACAGAATGCAAGTTGCTCTCTTGAGCATTTGAGAGGACTTCATTAGGACTTTTATTTTCCAGAGATGTTTTTACCAGAATAGTTAGCATGCTTCACTGATGTGCTAAATACAGACACAGCTCATTGTTTTTAGTGCTGGATTCAGGTCAAACATCATCTTTGCTTTTGTTTAGCATAGTTTTATATTAGGTTATGAGAACAAAAACAATCAGCAAACAGTTTACTTTTTGTTCCCTTTCTAACAGCTAGAGTTCAATACGGTATTAAATCGCCCCTCCTCTTTGTTTATTAATTATGAATTGCAGAAAGTTTTGGCATTCATTATGCTCTCTAATGTCTTGAAAACTTCAGATCAGTGTAACCCTGAAAGATCGAAGAGCTTGTTGCAAGGAGGTCCTAGAACAGCAGAGTTATTAGTCATTTGGAAAGTATTTACAAAACAAGTTAAATTTAAAAAGCAAGGATGAAATTCACCTTCTAGATAACAAACAGAAGGCATTCGAAAGATGTGTAGGTATTCACACAGAAGCTCTAGGTTATTTCTTTCTTTGCTTTTTCCACATTCGCAAAAGTTGAGCGTTTTGGGCCCGTTTATGGATTTCCTATTTTCTTTCTTTGTTGTTTGTGATTTGGTTATTTGTTGTGTTTTGGGTTTTTGTTGTTATTTTTTTTTAAATTTTTTTCCTCCTGAAAGCCCAAGTTAGTTCCTTTTTAAGGTCCAGGTTGCACTACTGCATTTTTATTGTTAGCAGTTTTCATTGCTTTGCAAGGTAAGGCAATAATTGGAATGAATAGTAATGGAGTGTTATGGTCGTGATACTAGAATGCTGAAATTGTTGGTTTGATGGGAGTTTTTGAAGTGCATTACCAGCCTTAGTTCCCAGTATATGGGCAGAGCTGGCAGAATGTTTCCAAGCTAAGCTGTCCCACGTGGCTAGTATTTGAACTCTTGTAGACATCTTAGTGCCAGCACTACTGCTTGGATTTACCAAAATATTTTCTGTTTGATAATATGAGAATTCCAGATGCTTCTTAGTGAAAATACCTTGGTATTAGGGCATAAATGTAACATTGCAATAAAAAATTAATAGGCTGTGTAATGACCCTCAAAACCAAAAAGATATATATATATACACATATATATTTGTATTTTCCAATGGATATTGTACAGGAATTTTGCTAATGTATTTTAGGATCTTTTGCTTTCTTGAATTCTTTTTTTTTCACTTTCTAACATGTGATATCTTTAATATGCAGTTAATTAAAGTAGCATTTGATGAAGAAGTAAGTCCTGAAGTGGTGGAAATATTTAAGAAACAGTTAATGAAGTTCCGTTACCCTCAATCTATCTTCAGCACTTTTGCATTTGCAGCTGGGCAAACAGCACCACAGATCATTCTACCAAAACAAAAAGAAAAGAACACTTCATTCCGGTATAGTCATTCTGCTTTTCTTCCTCTTGTTCTTGTTTAGTATTAGTTAAATGCATTGAAAAACCTTACAGCTTTGCAGAAAAGCAGAGCAGTCAAGCTGTTTTCAGAGAAGTCAAAGGAACTGGTTGCTCTTCTGCATCTTCTTGCATTTACTGAATAAAAAGGTAGGTTAATATGATATCCATGTCAAGTTGGTAGAGGAATCTATAACTAATCCAGATTTCTGGCTGCAGTAAATTTGAGCAAGCATCTCATGACATGTTGAAATACACACAATGCAAGTAGCATCTTCAACTATTCCAACATAAAATCCACATTTCTTGGGTGTTATTTTATATAAGCTATAAAGAACCTAATGTGGGTTAGAATTATTTTTACCCTTAGAACAGTCTTCCCAGTTTCTAAGTGTTTTTTAATGTAGAGCATGAGCTTTGGGTCTTCTTTTGAAATTTGTTATACATTACTTTTTACTGAATTAGATGGATCATTAGTCTGTTCCTGAGTGGTAGCTCCTGTGATTCTCTGTTAATTATTGCACTGTTGACACAGGAAAGTAGAATCCCAAGCTAGTTCTGGAATCATAAGACATTGGTCTTTAAAATTAATATAGGAAGGTTTTTCTTCTGGAGATTATCATTTTTGCCATTATATCAAATGAAAAATTATTAAATAGATTGTATGTGGGTGAGTTCATCATCAAAATCTATGAATGCTATCAGGGAGAATCACATGCATCTTTCTAATTATCTTTATTGCTGTGAATTTCTAGTACCTTCTCAAAAAGTATTGTGAAAGGAGCCAAACGTGCTGGGAAGATGACAATTGGACGGCAGTATTTACTGAAGAAGAAGACGGGCACAATAGTGGAAGAAAGAGGGAATCGCCCAGGCTGGAATGAAGATGATGATATCTCTGGTAAGAGTAAATCATTTCTTTTCATGTTGGTTGCTGAATCTGTCCTGTTATTCAGTACATCAAGTAAGAAACACATTCATGAAGAAATTGCAGAGTCTTCCTAGATAGGAAAGAGAAGGGTTTCAGGTGTAGAAGTTTACAAAACTTTTTCTGCTGTCACAACGAGACACAAGAATTTACTTCATTCAATGACAAAGCAAAATACTAGATTATTTTTTTGTAATTATCAAACTATTTGTATATAGTATGGTTTTTAACATTTTTTTACATCACAAGTATAACTGGACCAGCACAAAAGCATACTGTGACTTCCATTTACCCTTAGGCATCATGACATCTTCTATTAGTCTATGATGAGAAAGCAGAAAAGAGCAAATCTTATGGGAGACTTTTGTGGATGTGGAAGTGTCAAATGAATTCTGAAAGCACCAGGAGTCATTACTACTGAAGTAATTACTACCATTTTTTTTCAAATTCTGATTGAAAGGGTATGGGGACAGAAGGCAAAAAGTGATTTGGGCACTTTGTGTAGTTCAAGTGATGGTGTGGAGTTTGTCGTTCTTCCAAACACTTCACTTACCATGTGCTGTCAGTATAGCCTTATCTGGACCAGTGCTAATTTATAACAAACCACTAGAGGGAACCAGATTCTCCTGTACATAAACACGTATTGTTTTGTCATACCATTCTTACTTAAAAAATAAAAAAAACCAAACCAGCATTTCAGATAACAAAGTGTTTATCAAACAGTAATAATTTCTTCAAAAGATGAAGCAAGACAAATTTTCCTTTTGAGAATGTGGTCAGTGAGCAATGCAACTCGTGACTCAAAAGCAGAGATATAGAAGTTGTCTGAAACAAGACTGTGTCACTCTACTGTCTGTTGTCTCCAAAATGGAAGAGGCCATTCTAAGAAAGCTAAAAAATAATTGATTCTCTTATTTCATTCCAGTTAAAAGTGTTGGGGAAAAAAGGCAAAAATAAAGGATTACAAAAAAAGAATGTCTTTACTGAAAAATTACATTCTTACTTGAATTTCCATTATCTTCCACTACTAAGTTCTGTTTCCCCTAGGTGATCATATTGGTGTGCTCCATAACATGAGAATGGAAAAACAGCTTTTGCAAAGTCCTATCTCAGTAACAGTAAAATAGAGGAATGTTCCTCTTCTTTTCAAAACAAAATAAAATTCCATTTAAAGGTGATTAAAAAAAAATCACTTTCTTCAGACTAATGACATTGACATGAATCCTTATGATCTCTAGGTTTTTATGCACAAGGAAATGTTTTTCAAATTCTTATCACCCATTTAGCTACTTTCAGGAGACAAAAATGCCTTTAGAGAAAAGTATTTCAAAACATGCACCATTAACTGACTCAGTTACATCTTTCCATTCAAAACTGTTAATTACTAAGTTTCTGTATACCTATAAATAAAATTTTCTTCATTTCTCATTAGTGCATTCCATACTTGTAAATGTTTTCTATTTTATTTATCAACATGATAAATGCACAAACAGAAAAAAGAGGATATTCATAGCACTAAAATCTTTATTATTTAGGTCAAACACAGAATTGTTGCTTTTGTTGGATGAGCTGCAGGGGAAAATAAATTATTCAATTAGCTTTTTTGCTAGCACTAAAAAAAGTGTATATGAGTTTTACACTGGTGTCCTGAATGTTGTATACTGCCAGAAATGTCTTTTTTTTTTTTTTTTTAATTGTAGTTTCAAGTTTTATAAAGTCCTGCTTTTAATTTAAATCATTACGTACTTTTCAGTACTTCATTCATGAAGAAATACTTCCCGTCATACATGCATATTTCAGTGCTTGAGCTGGTAGCAAATAACTGATCCATGCTGTGAACAGAAAATCTGCTTCCAGAAGTATTTGGAAATAGCTGCAAATGTCAATAACAGGCAGGTGGCAGGTTTTATACAAAGACCTTGCTTGACTTGGATTTCAGTGCAGTTTGTCAGCTTGTGAGGTGCTTTTTATCTCTGATGGTTAGAGGGGTTTTTTGCTTTGGCAAGTGCAGCTGAAGAAAGGTGCTGTTGAACAATGAAACTGAGGGATTAATAAACCAACCAAGTCATCTGTTGTGAGATTATGATACAGAAGCATTTTGATTGGGATCAAGCCTTGAAAAGATCAATACATCTTTTGAAGACAGTTTAAAAGAATTGCAGGGTCCATTTCATCTTGGATGGTTAATGAATTTGTTTCCTCATTCTGTCTTGTGTACATCTTGGCATAGCAGGTTTTGAGTTTTACAGGTTTTTGTAAACAGTTGAAAAATTATTTGCCTTCAGTTAAATGAATATATGAAATAGCTTTATCCAGGATTTAGTGAGAGTTGTCATCCTGGTCAGTCTCAAGCGTAGTAGGTAACTGTGATATATTCCAGTTTCCGGACTAAAATACTGCTTATAATTTCTATAAACTGTGGTTTGTATGTATTCATTCTTGTCACTTGTCACTGATAGTAAGACAAACTAATGTTTAGCTCAGATGAAGACAGCATAATTTGCTTTATAGCTGCTGCTTTCCTCATAGCAAACTGCTAAGGCTTTTTAACTTCAGTTTCAGATGACAGCGAGCTGCACACCGGTGGTACCCTCAAAGCATCAGAAAAATCCACCATGGAGCAGCTGGTGGAACGAGCCTGTTTCCGAGATTATCAGCGCCTGGGGCTGGGCACCATCAGCAGCAACTCTTCCCGCTCCAAAGCAGAGTACCTGAGGATAACTGCCCTGAACAGGATGTATTCCCTTTGCAGGAGGTGGGTTCACCAGTGGTGTAACACGTGTATCACGTGCTGTACCCATCTAAGAAACTTACTCTCAGAAAAGTTGTGTCTACAGGAGTGTGCAACCAGTGACCCCAAAGGTGTTGGTATCATAGGATCACAGAATGTCAGCTGCTGGAAGGGACCTGGAAAGATCATCCAGTCCAGAGCAGGGTCACCTAGACCAGATCACCCAGGAACACATCCAGGCTGGTTTGGAATGTCTCCAGAGAAGGAGACTCCACAACCTCCCTGGGCAGCCTCTCCCAGTGTCTGTCACCCTCACTGTGAAAAAAACCAATTGTATTCCACACAAAGATTGATCAAAAAGATGTGGAGAGGGTCCAGAGGAGGTAATAGGTACAGGTTCAGCCTGATTGGACACGGGAGGAAAAAATCATCATGAGAGCAATCAGCCCTTGCAATAATCCCCCCAGGGAAGTGGTGCATTCCCCAATATTGGACACTTCAGATTCACCAGGACAGGGTGTTGGGCCATCTTGTCTAGACCAAGAAAGGTTGGACCAGATAATCCTTGAGGTCCCTTCCAACCTGGTATTCCATGATTCTAAGGTTTGTGGTTCTGATGGCTGCAGATGTATTCATCAGATCCAGGTATGCCAGAAGTGAGCTTTCAGAACTGCCCCAGAAGCTCTGTCACACAATACAAACCTTCCATCCTAGGTTAGTTCCATAGCCCATGGAAACACTACGTCTGGGGCTTTTGGAGGAGACTAACCTAGATCCTCTGAGTTGCCTTTTGAAGGATTTTCTCCCTCTTGGCTTTCTACATGGATGCCTAAATCATTAAGCTATTTTCCAGCTTTCTGACTTGGCCAGTAGTTAGCTGGTGGAACTCACTCTCTCAGTATGGTTTCTGTAACATGCTGTGTTGGCACTGGAAATTATTTATGTAATCTATTTGCATATAAAATCTATTCTGATCCTAAATAAAAATGCAAGCCACGGAAACAATTATGCATAACTGTTTTATTCAAATAAAAATGTTTTAAAATTAAGTTCATGAGGGTACCTACAACTTTAAAACTTGACATATGCTGAAAGTCACATGCTGTGGATTTCTGTGTTTTAAGACATGAATATTATCAGCTCCTTTGCTGTGAAAGCTGATGTAGTTTACTATCACCACCCACAAAAATTCCTTTCAATAAAAAAGCATATCTGTGTGAGTCATATCAGCAAAGCATTTGCATTCTCTACAGCTCATTTGAGATAGTCACTACTTTCATTATGGATACAAAATCACCAGTTTTTCATGGAAGAAGGGCACACAAGTAAAATATTAGGCCCTTTTCTTGTTTTTTGACTTCCCTAGAGTAACAGGCTAAGTAACAAATTTTGTTCAATCACCTTTGAGTACAATATAAATGAAGGCATTACATTTGTATATTTTCATTATACTTTCAACATTATGCAGGCAACTCTTTCCTCCTCCAAAACCAGCAGTTTTTAATAGTCTCTAGGACTCTTTTGAAAATGTAACATCTGAGTAGAGTGCAAATATCAGGATATAAATACTTATCTAGTGTCTTATTAATTTGGTTATAAGTGGTAGACTGTAAGTATTATGTACAGTGATTTTGTATGAGGGCAGTTCAATAAATGTCCAAGACCTGAATGTACAGGAGCAGTGTATATTTTAGAGGAGCAAAGTTGTTTAGTAAGCAGTGCTCCTTGCCTTCATTTCTTCTTAAGAAGAAACTAAGAAAATAAGTGATGCTTAAATAGAATACTTTCTGGAAGAGATAGGGAATAATCTTCCATATTGCTTGAATCCTTCTTTCACTAACATGAACACAACTACCATCTAGCTGGGTTTTCTATTTTTAATTGAATGTCTCAGTGAATTTCTTAACCTCTCGATGTATTGTGGTGTTTTAAAAAGTACACAAAAAAGCAGTTGCAAATACACTGTTCCAAGGAATCTGGCTGTAAAATTTAAATATATTTTGATATGAACAAAAAACTATTGTTGTAGATGTGATACTTTAGGCAATATAACATTCTTTCCTTTCAATTCTCATATTTCATATACAAGTGTCAAAACAAAACTTCTGCAGCATTTGCATGCCTCAGAATTCTCTTTTCTCTCATGCTCAAAAATTTGGCTTCATTATAGTCACAAATACAAGATATACTAAAAAGGAAAATACTACCAAATAAAATACAGCCCCAAGTGGAAGGCAACTTGTTATGATAGCCTTACAGATTTTCCATAACTCAGTTTGTTTTTAAGATGCAGTTTTCTTTACAAGTTAAAGTATTTGCTAGGCCTGGACTGAAAAAGAAATCAAATAAGAGGTGAGGATGGAGGTGTATTTTCATGAAGATCTCTATTCAGCTTGTAATTTGAGGGCATTTTTTTCATTGTTTAAAATTTTGAAAACAATTTTAATTGGGTTTTTTTTATTATTCTTTCTTTCCACCTTGTGCCTGCAGTTACCCAGGGCTGCTGGTAGTGCCTCAGTCGGTTCAAGACAGCAGCCTGCAGAGAGTCGCTCGCTGCTACCGCCACAATCGCCTCCCCGTCGTCTGCTGGAAGAACACCAAGAACAGCACCCTCCTGCTTAGGTCTGGGGGCTTTCATGGCAAAGGGGTTGTTGGCCTCTTCAAATCCCAAAACACACATACTACAGGTGAGTTGATGCAGCTAGGCTTTCTCTACAAGTAGTTTTATGTAGAAAAACTTTTTTTTTCTACAAGAAATCGGTGAAATATTATATCCAGAGGCTCAGATATTACTAGTTTAGTTTAATTGTTCTGTGGCATCCAGATCCTGGATGGTATGAAAGTAGTTCCAAAAAATGTCAATTAATAATTCAAATGGAGATTATATACGTACCAAAAGTCTTTGGAATAAGCTGGTATCTGCCAAATGCAATGCAAACTTCCCCCATGTCCCTTAAAGTCTCTGTTTCCTTTGTGCTGCTTTATATAATGCGTTTATATCAACCCTTGTGAGTGAGGATTATAGAAAATACTATAGACACCGTTATCCTTGAATTTCCTCATGTTTTCACTGGCATAGTAGTTAAATTTTATCTTTCTTTTATAAAGCATAGACCTGAAAGATTTTAGCTGGGGTCTTTGTATTAAGTAAATCTTTTCTTTTGAGTGATCAAGATGGGAGTAGCACAGGATTTATCAGTATTTTTGAGAAGACTACAACATTAGGGCAACATCAGTTTTCCAAAGGCTGTTAGTTCATCATTCCCAGGTGATGTTTTGGATACTGACACTGCCTGGATTTCCATCTCTCACACTGCTGGTGTCTTAGGAGTTAAGTTCATGCCAAGAATTAATTTGGCATATTGTTGAAGAAAGTTAGTATCCTCTGACTTGTTTAGGAATTACTCTAGAATTATGCCATAATTTTTCTCTTTTTTTTTGAGAAAAAGAAAATATAAATTAGAATAAGAAAACCAGGAACTCATTGAAGTCATAAAGAAATTCCTCAATCCCTTTATATTTGCTTTTCACTGCAATAATGACTAAAATGCAATTAAAAAGTTTGACTGCTGAGTAGTTCTATAGACTTTTTCAAAGCCTGTAACAAGCATACTGCACAAATATGCACAAGTTGCATAAAAGTAGTTTGAAGATTACATGCTTCAGATATTTTTTTACAGTCCTCCTGAAAAAGATTCTGCAGGAATAATTTGCACAGTGTAGAAAAACACTTCTGTTTTCTGTGGTAGCTATCATTTCTATGTTCATGGGAGCCTTCCAACACAAGATTTTCAAAGTCTGACCTATTCAAGCATGTTTTCTGTGTGTCATCTCACTGTTTTTCTAGGTGGTTTCTTTTTTATTTTCATTTTATATAGCCTTTCCTATTGTCATTGTTATACTTCCAGCAGTGTATAATAATAATAATCTGTTTGACAGTAACTGTATCTGTCAGACATCAGCTTCTGAATTTACTGTTTGTTTTAAAATGTGAATAAGGTGGACACTCTCCTGAGGAAGGTACTGCAAGAGAAATTGAAATGGCCTTCTCCAGGTCCCCATCAGCTCTAAGTAATATCAGTAATAATTGGAAAATGATTCTGTTTCTGACATGTGAGGTCATCTGAAACTACAGGCATGTAAAGGAATAATCAGAGGTTTTCAGAGAAGGAATTGGGGTTCTCACAGCAGTGCAGCCCCCCCCCAACAAGTTGCCTAAGCATGTGGGAAGATGTCACCAGGGAACAGGAATGTTACTTTTTGTAATGGGAGATCCCTTAACATGTGTTACCCAGGTGTGCATACACTGTCCATCCTCTCTCCTTGTTTCTGGATTCTCTGCAAAGGTCAGATTCGAGGGGTGGGTACCTGAAGGACATGTGGGATTTGTCTGGTGCTGGCTCTGAGTGCAGTGAGTGCCTGAGCACTGATGTCCTTTGGTAGATGGGTACTTGCAGTGAAAGGGCACTGCATCTCAGGGAGCCTCCAGCTGTGGGTAAGTGACCTTCCTCCTTTAGTGGACTGAGGAAGAGCTGGTTGAGTGTGATTTGTAAGTTTAAACAAACTGACTTTTGTTGAAGAACCAGGTCTGTGTCTTTTCTACCTATCTGTTAAAAGGGCTGCGTTTGCTGACAAGAATCACAAACAGAAATGTTACTTGTCATTCTGAGAGTGAAGGGAAAACAACATCATCTCCATTCTGTTTATGTTGACTGTTGGCTAATGATTCATCTTTTTAGTAGTGACCTTGAGGTAACAGACTCTTTCAGAAGTTCAGCTTTGTGGAGTGGAATGCAAGAGAACATTGCTGGGTGCTGCTCTGCACCAGGTGATAGAGAAACTATGACACTTTTAATGTTCTGCTTTCCATAATAAGCTTTTATTTTGCTATCCTATGCATTTATAAATGTATATTAATGTATTCCATTCTTCTTGTGACTCTAGCTCCTGCTTCTTTGGAATCTTCAAACAGTATAGAACAGGAGAAATACCTACAAGCCTTACTGAATGTCATATCCGTCCACTGCAAAATGAATGGCAGCAACACTCTCACTGTTAGACCAACCATTGCTCTGTCTCCAGGTAAGATTTGTTCACACAGTGATTTGCTGGGGTTTGGATGAAAAGTGGGTTTCCTCTAGTTTGGTATAAGTTCTATCTCCCAGATTAATTCTGCTGTTCCTTTATTATTACACTTCCAGGTAGCTTATTCAGTCTTAGTTTCAGTGAGTATGTTTTCTCTATGTAAAGAATGTTTTTAATCCTCTCCCAAAATATTTTTCAGTATTCTTAATCTGTCAGTAAACAGTTACCCATAGTTTTGAATGAAATTCACTGAGGTATGATGACCAGTCTTGAGGCATTAGGAATTTATTAGGATTATGGAACAAATAATATCAAGATGCTACATCTTCCCAGCTTTTTTGTTGTTTGATTTTTTTATATATATATATATATATCAAACACAACAATTAAATTTTATAACAGAATCAAAAGCAAAGATGTATTTTCAAATCTTTTATAACAATAGAAAACTATTGAATAAGAGACTGCTCAATTGAAGAGAATGCAAAATACTGCTGTATTTCATTTAGTGAGAAAGCAGGAGACTGCAAGCTCAGATGCTACACAAGCAGCTGTACTTTTGAGCTGCAGCAGCAGTGGAAGGTACATAGGTATTTTCATGTGTTACAAAATCATATGGGCTTGTAATGTCATTTCCAAGTAGAGCTTTATTTGCAGTGGGAACTCTTTCAAGATGCACTATCTGAGGTATACCTGTGTGGGACGATGAAGAAATGAATCCATGTTTTATTTCATTATTAGTGATGAAACCTGGTGAGGTTCATGTGACAATAACCCCACTGTCTTAGAAAGAGATGTGACTTGAAATTCTGTCTGTCTTGTCCTATTTCAGTTGGTGGTAACTGGCCTGCTAGAGCCAAACAGTGGCTTTTCTAGTAAAATAACCCCATTCCTGAAGCGTGCATGCTTTGCTTCATTTAGTGTAAAATATGTTGATTGCTTAACTGTATCTAACATCTCCATACTGCTGCCAATGTATACATCTGTCTTAACAAACAAATCTGAAGTACAGAGTTGGCAGGAATTAGCTGTATTTTGTGAAACAGGGAATTTTATCAGTTATGTTAAGTGTTAGTCTGAGTAACACTATAGGTTTTTTTAATAATCTATTCTTTTTTTGGCTGACTTTAGGCACTGAAAGGAGGGCTTCAAGAATGTCTACTGTGTTTAAGCAGGTAGTGCCAGGACATTTGGATGTAAATCTATCCAATAGCTTTGCTCGAGGAGGTTAGTAAGACTAGCTCAAAGTCTATTATTTGAAGTAATAACTGATAATAAAATGTTAGTGAAATAAAAATAATTACAGTGCTTACTGATTCATTACTCTGTGAAATAATAAAAGATAAATTACAAATTAGCTGCAGTCCATAACATTTGAGTATCTAATTCCTGTTTAAGTCCTTCAGTTATCATTGGAATGATTTCACGTTGGAAGTTGGTGGAAAATTCAGCACACAGTTAGAAATCCTGTTTCTAAATAGTTTAATTCATCCAAATTTTATTTTGTCTGAAATGGCCTGAAAATGCAGATTTTCTGTTAGGATTGAGTGCACTTTGAATCTTCAATTGCAGATCACTCTGGCATTTGGCTGAAGATTAGCTGATGCTTCATGAAGTTACAAATGATCTATCTGAATAATTTTACTCTAGGCAAAGGGGGGAGTGTTGTGTCCAGACAAGGTACCTAGGGAGATCCAGTGCATTCTTTGGAAATAGGTACAAGGCCTCATCAGTGTCATTTCTGCTAGAAGCTTTCATTCACCAGTGTGGTTTCCAACTTCTTTTACTCCTGTAGTCTTAACAGAATTTTAATGATTTTTTGAAATGCAAACGTGCATAAATTACTGCATCAAATTCCTGAAATACATGTTTGTTAGGACAGAGATGAAGCTATTTCCCAAAAGGGAACATTTTATATTTATTACCTTTTAGCCCTGAAAGCTCTTCTTACAATTATTTCTAAGCATCTGAAAGTCACTTTTCTTTCTTTTTGATACCTCATCTGAAATTAATCCAACCTACTCTGATCTGCTGAGGTCCATTCTAAATCATTGTATAATAGAACTGTAGCTTCATATGGGGAAGAATAAAGCAATTTAGTTGAGAAAAAATCCAAAAGGAATGGGTGGGATTAGAGAAATGAAGGAAGGAAGAAGTCATGCTGGAGGGAAAGGGAAGAAAAAAGAATATATACACACAGAGCTGTGTAGAGTAGTTAAATGGAAGAGAGGAAGGGCAGTTAAATGGCAGTCACCAAAAAAGGGGAATCCTGTGCATTTCCATTAGTCATGGTATGTGCATATGCCATAGCAAAATGTTCCCTTTATCTTCTCTGCTCAGCATCTTATTTTAGTTTATGAGGATGAAAAACCATAGGGAATTTAACTAGCAAGGTGAAGTGGCTGGGGACCCAAGAGAACAGGAGTGAGCAGTGTCTGGAGTTGTGAGGTGAACTGGTGGCTGTGCCCAGCCTGACTGCACGGGAACTGAAGCTCTGGTGCCCGGCTGCAGCCACTGGGGCTTGTTCCAGCTCCTCAAGTGCCAGCAGTGAGGAGGTGCCAACACCAGCAAAGGTGCTCCAGATAAGAAAGGGCAAGCTTGCTGCTTGACCAAATGGAAGTTGTCTTGTCATGTTGACTGGTGGTTTCAGGGAATAGTTTGTGTGTGATGAGCTCGTTGCTCGTCAGTGAGCAGTGCTGGTCACAGAGTTGTTTTGCTGGGCAGTGAAGTCTCTTGGCTAAATTTCAGCAGTGATTGGGAAGAGGGCAGAGAAGTTATCCTGTGTATTGCTGGATTGCTGCCACACCTGCTCTGTTCCAGCCCCCTAGCTGCAGTCTATTCACAGTTCAGCAGGATACCTGAGGACTCTGCTGAAACATAAGAATGTTTGACAAGTACAGTGGGAGCCCTGGTGAAGGTGAGAAGTTGACAGGAGAGAACAGAGAAAGGGAATATCTCCCTGTAGAGCAGTAAATGCTGGGGCTTTCAGATTAACACAGCTCTTTTAGAGGAAAGTCTAAAATAGCCAAAATATATAGAATCTCTCAAGCTGTTCTCACATAAATGGATTCATGGGGTTTATTATTGCAAAGGTTTGACTACTTTTTCCAGCCAGTTCTATTTCACATGTAAGTTGTGTCACAAGGACTTTTGCAGGACTAAAAATACAGGGATTTGGTCAACTGAACAAACAGACAATCTAAAAATCTGATTTCTCCTCCCTTTATATTCCTAAGAATAACTCAAAAAGGAAATCAGTGGGATTAGCTAGTTACTTAGCAAGAAATAGTGCATTTTGCAGTACACTGTACAAAATACAGCAGCAGTGTTTTTGTGGGTTTGACTGTGGATACTTCTTTCTTTCCCTGCTTTTATTCTCACACATAGCAGGGTTCAAAAGCTAGGTTCAGATGTGGTAGACCAACTGAAAATTATGCTGCTATTTTTTATGCCAGGCAGTGTATTTTTAATACAGATCCCTTTAAAATTAAGTTTAAGCAATGTGTCAGTGCTTGAATAGCACTTCTCATGTTTAAAAATCAGAATAATCACTTGTCCTGAATATTTGTTTCTGGGTCAGGTATGGTTCCATCTGGAACATTACAACAAAGTATTTGCCTAAAGCCCTGTTGTTTCTGATCTGAAATACTTGGGCAAATACTTACATTTCCTAATACATTTTCATTCTTAGACCTGTTTTTTTGGCAGTATCTTGGTTGATACATTTCACAAGAATTGTAAGTTCACTCAAAATATACTGCCTTTTCTTCTTAGGTTACTTTTTAAGTATAGTGTAGTTTTACAGAACAGCACTAATTACCTGGCAGTGTTGTGTAATTTAGTAGAATGTTTTCTCAGTATAATTTGCTGCTGTTGGAAAAAAAAACCCTAGGATATTTATAATTAATAAACAAAGACTCAACTCAGACATTTATTTTAAAGGCATTAACACTTTGGGTATGTTTTCATAGAATATTTATATTAAGTCACTTGTTTTGATGTGGCTTTTGAGCCAGAAATACAGCCCTTGATAAGCATGTAAGGCTGCCACTGAAGGAGAGCTCTCTGTGGAATAGATATTGCATGTTTTCAAAAGCATCTATTTTTACACAGTCCTTTAAAAGTGTTTGTGTGTAGAACTAACATTTTGCAATCTGATTTTGAGGTCCATCAAATTATGTACCTAAAATAGACTAAACCATTTAAAAAAACCCCAACCAAACAAAAAACCACAAACCACTAATGTTGTGGTTTTTAATTAAACTAACTTTCAGATGGATTCAGTAAAGTATTCATCAGAATGATTGAATTGCTACATTTCCTTTGGAATTGTAATTACAGAAAAACACATGATGGCCGTGCTGTGTTTGAAACTATTGCAGTGACAATGAGCATGACTCCTTGTTGATAAATGGGTGCTTCCTTCCTGGTTTATATTGGTTTTCTGCTTTGATTGATGTTTTGTCTTGTGATGACTACAGTTTGTACTGTCTGATAAATCATGTACTGTAAAGAAATTCAATATATACTAGATCTTTGGAAATTAATAAGTAACGCTTTTCTTTTCTCCTGCAATGTGTCTCGCTGCAATGTGCATTCCATTCCTCCTCCTTCTGTCTTAACTGTTATCTGCCAGTGCTTGGGTACAGAGATAAATGTTTCACTCATTCAAATTCCAAATCAGCACCTAAGGGAAGAGTCCATCAAGGTACTGTATTCTGTGTCCTGAAAGCACATTCTTTTCTACCATCTCCATAACTACTACAATATCTTAATACATGCTCAAGTGATAACTGACAGCAAACCTTGATTCTGCATTAACAATCATTGGGGATTTTTTATTTCAGTATTGTGGTTTGATTTTTCTCTGGGTTGTTGGGGTTTTTTTGACCATTGTATGATGCAGTGACAGCAATTAGCCACATACTTCACATTGTTACTCTTTCACTATGCTATGATTTAAAGTGGGGTGATGTGTAGAACATTTTTAAACAGCAAAAAATTAATTCTACCAAAGAGCACTTAGTACACCTACTGCTTTAGTAAAACAGTGAAGAAATGCTGTTAACTAATTAGAAAATTTTCTTTCAAAAATTACTGTTTGTGAACAGAGAACATTTGATTTCTGCAAGTTAGATAGTCATAATATTGTATAAGCCTAGTACTGCTAACAAAACATATTAGGCAAAATACATTAGAATGGAAATATAAATGTGGGGTTTGACCCCTGTTATCCATCACTGGTAAACATGTTCATCTGCATGTATTTGTAACCAGTTGTGCTGCTTTTGATGTGCTCCAGGTGCTAATGATGCCTGCATTTGTCAGTGTTAGAAGGTGACTGTATTTTTTGTGTGTATCATCCTTGGGGACAGTTGTTTGTGTTGGAGACTGCATTTTTTTTCCTACCAAATGAACAAGAAGTTACTTCTCTCCTTAAATGCTTTCTGTGATTACTGCCTGCTAAAGGCTTTAGGATTTCATCTGTAGGAGCTGAGATGTGGCACATTAGTTTATACTAAACTTACTACTTCACCTAGTTAGGTGAGGTGTATTATAAAACATGTCTTTTTGTCTGTCTTTGAAGTCAAATGGTTTAGAAGTGTTACCAGTTCCTAGTCACCTATTCTCAGTCCCTCATGGCTCACTCACATCAAAGACTAACAGCCAGACAGGCAGACAGGCTAAACTGTACAGACAAGTCTCTGCTGAAAATTACTGCACAGTATTATTCTTTAACAGAAACATAATCCAGCTTCTAAAAAAATAGAATAAAATTATTTTTCTGGTTGACATATCTTAGTGGAATTTTACTGTTATCTGCAGCTTCTTTTGCTTCCATGCGAGAAATACTAACTAAGCATGTTATTGGATTTCCTGAAGGGGTTGGAGGGGTTTTTGTTACTGTAGTATCTAAATTTCTACTAGTACAAAGTATTTCTGGTGTCTCTTTTGGAGAGCCACAGATTTATGGACAGGAGTCTGATTTACTGCATATTGGGTTAAAGAATTTCACACTGCCAGTTGAATGCCAAATTTAGTATATTTCAAGGGATTTGATTATGAAGTAGTGCTATTTATACTCTTAAAAATCAAGTACCTTTCACATACCTCACATTGGATATGCAAAACCAGCCTCACAAGCCATTAACTAAGACACAAGAAACAGAAAAATATTTACTAATTGTCATTTCTTCTGCTACTGCTAAACAAGCCTTGCCAATCTGTTTTATCACTGCTTCATCTTCTATTGAAATCACAGAACTTACTTAAGCACAATCAGATGAGAGCACGTCTGTGCTGCAGGAATTCCCCACTCTGGAAATAACACTATAGCTGCATCAGGAGGGCACAAGAGGCAGAGTAAAGCTGCTGTTGAGAGGCAGAGGTTCTTAGGTTGGTGCAGAGCCACTCAGCTCTGCTGCTTTCAGATGTAAGTCTGTGGTTCCATGGCTCACTGCTCTGAGAGTCCTGTACCCTGCCCTGATCTCCACTGGTGATCTTACTGAGGGGTTAGAACTGTAAGAATCTTCTAGGCATCCTTCTCTCTACTCACACAGTTGTACCAGAGTGTAGCTGTGAAACATGATGATTAAAAAAGGAACTGCCTTGCAATCATTTTTATTTCTAACCGTCCATTAGACATGGACAGTCATCACCTAAACCTTACGGCATTCTGCATTTTGATCATGGCACCTCAAGAATAAATAGGGAGCAATTTAGACTGAAGTGCTGTACTGGAATTGCTTGTCCTGTCATACATTTCAGTATAGTGTGATGTGATTGGCACTATTACATTGTGTAGGGCTAAAGGAACACAAGGATTCTAGGTAATGGGGAATTTTCCATGATACTGTTTCAATTTTTGAGGAAACTAATTCTATAATCTTACTAATTATGCTTCCAAATCAATTCACCTTTGAAGAGGAACTATATCAATTTTTGTCCCTAATTCTGGAAAGAACAACACGAGGAATTTAATTTCCATAAACTTTAATGGATGTTAATTACTGGCAAGTTGTGATGCATTGATAAAATGCATCACATGGTTGCTCTGATATCACTAACACAATTGTGTTAATGATCTTCTGTACAGCAGCAAGCACTGTGGAGAGTTTCACTAGTGCTTAGGTTCAATGACAAGGCAGTAGGATACTCTTCACAGTTCTTCTTACAGAAATATTCTTGGTTAATTACGTCCCAGCAGGGATGCAAATGACAGGCTTAAGGTCTCCACTTTGCCAATTGTACATAGCAAAATGTGATAGCATAAGCCATCATAATAAGGACCTCCAGCCCCCCCCAGAACCAGAGGTTGTTAACCCTTCTCCTCCCTGTGAAGGCGTGTGGGCAAGTCTTCGTTCGAGCAACCGCTTCATCAATGTGCAGACGCCGTTCGTGGACGTGGGCGCGCGGCTGGCGGGGAAGGACGGCGCCGCTCCCTACGGTGGCAGCTTCCTGCAGAGCCAGCTGCTGCGCCGCCAGGCCACCCTCTACGTCTTCGGGGAGAAGTCCCAGCTGCGGGTGAGGCTCGGGGCTGGGCCGGCGTGTCACGGCCCTGCTGTGTGGCTGTACTCTGCCCCACTGAGGCCACATCTGGAGTATTGTGTCTAGTTCAGGAGGGACAGGGAAATACTAGTCAGAGTCTTGATGGAGGCTACAAAGATGATGAGGGGAGTGGAACATCTCTCTGGTGAGGAAAGGCTGAGAGCCCTGGGGCTGTTTAGCCTGGAGAAGAGAAGCTTGAGAGGGGATCTCATGGATGTTTACAGATATGCAGGGTGGGTGTCAAGTAGAAGGGGCCAGGCTCTTGTCAGTGGTGCCCTGGGATAGGATGAGGGGCAGTGGTCACAGGCTGAAACACAGGAAGTTCCACCTCAACATGAGGAGAAACTTCTTTATTTCTGAGGGTGACAGAGCCTGGCCCAGGCTGCCCAGAGAGGCTGTGGAGTCTCCTTCTCTGGAGACTTTCCAGACCTGCCTGGATTTGTTCCTGTGTGGCCTGCCCAGGGTGACCCTGGTCTGGTGGGGGCGTTGGACTTGGTGATCTCCAGAGGTCCCGTCCAACCCCTAACATCCTATGATGCTGTTATCCTGTTTTTATATTATCCACACAGTTATTTTTATTTATTTATTGTTAATTTGCTTTAAAAATTCTAAAGGAAGTATGTGATGTTGTGTATAAAGAATTCAACAGATTCATCACTCAACTTTATTTTTACTGCTATTATTATTATTATTATAAAAAATATGTCTGCCATGCAGTACATTCTGCTGTTATGAATAGGAGATGGTTTCTTCATGATGGTACATTATACAAGTGTTATAAAGATTTTCATTATCATGGGCAGGTGCTTAACTAAACAGATATTTAATGAGGAATTGAAATATTTAACAATAAAGCAGGCAAGACTTTGAGATTTAATGAGGTAGTGAAAAATATGCTTTCCTGTTCAATTACATTTGCTGTTGTATTTTTCATACAGGGATTCAAACTTGACTTTGCTTTGAATTGTGAATTTGTTCCTGTTGAATTCAGCGACATCCGACAGACAAAGGCAAGCTTCAAAAAGCTGATGAGAGCTTGTGTTCCCAGCACTATTCCTACAGATTCTGAGGCAACATTCCTTAAAGCACTTGGGGAGTCAGAGTGGTTCCCACAGGTAATTTATATGACAGGTACTTCTAATAATCTATATGCAGTACTGCTTACACAAAATAAATCTTCTGACAGAGAACTATTGTGCTTTCACCAACTGTTCTCTGTTCATAGTCATTATTTTGCATGCTAGCAATTCTGTCATTACTTAAGCATTATTGCTTTAATACAATCATAACATTGACATATGTGGGAGGTGTTGTTTATAACATAATTTATGGTTTATTATGTGGAAAGTACACAAGTAGAGATGACCTTTTTCTCTGCCTATATAAAATGGGCAAAAAAAGAATACTCTTCTTAAGTGTTCCCATGGTAAATTTCCATATGCACAAGTATTTAACAAATAGCATCTGTTATCTGCTGTGGGACATGGGGAAGTGTTTGTTGGGGAGAGGGAACTGTGTGTGTCAATCTGCTCTCTCTGAGTTTGTTCCTTTACTTCCCTATTACATATTCCCTTACATCAAGATAAACCAAAGACTAGAAGTACCTTTGCAAGATTCAAATTAAGAATGATATGGGAAAGTCAGTTCTCTGTAGATCTAAAACCTTTTTAATGGTAGTGAATGTTTTTAACAGTTAAATGTTCTGTTTGGAATCCTCTGCTTGAATATATTCTTCTCAAATGCAATTAATTCTAGAAACAGACTAATTTCTTAAGGGGGAGTAATACAGTGCAATAGCTGTGCATCAGATAGTGTACTCCAGGTTGCAGTGTGCCACAGTGCAGGAAGATGCAGTCACTCCTCAGAGACACAGGAGCTGGTCATTGCTGAGTCTGCTCACCACCTGCTCAGGAGGGGATGAGATGGAGGAGAGTGAGGACCTGACTCCCTCATCTGTGAACAGTTTCAATCACAGAGCCATTGAGCAAGTGGGGAAGCGTAGATAAATTAATTGAATGTCACTTGGATGAAATAAACATGTCCCAGGAGCAGCAGGGAGATGGAGGGGAGACTGTAACATTGGAGTTTCTCTTCTGACTTATTTGAGAGGAAGAGTAGCAGTCTGTCACTCTGCTCAGGACTGGATCATGTCTCACGCTTGCTGTGAGACCTTCAAGCCACATTTCTGTGGCATAAATCATGTCATATGTGATCAAGTTAATTTATTACTCATTTGACACATTTTCCACTATTCCTGTGAAAGAAATAGACCTGTCCTTTTGGAAATGTGTTTTTGTGCTATTAAGCTTTGCTCTCCAGGGCAATAGAAGTTAAACAGGATTGATTTTAACACTATATAGGCTAAATATTTCTTTATAAGGATGAGAATGAATAAAAAGAAATTTGAAGTGCTGCTTTATCTTCTGATACAAGTATGAAAATAGTATTTTTCTTTTTTATATATTGCATCTGTATAACCAGATTGTATATCACTTTATTAAGGAGGGCAAAAACCAGCTTTTCTTACATTTTGCTGTCTAAGAAAGTATAGAACTGTTTGGTTTTAAAAGTGGTGTTTTTTTCAGTCTTTTTTAACTTAAATTACAGTAAAATCAGTTGCTTCTTTTTATTAAGCAATGGCTCTGTGAATGCTCAAGGGGTGAAGTGTTTTCCATTCATAGGACTGGGGATTTTTAAGATGATAAAATCAGACTCTCCTAAACTAGGATTAATTGTAGGGCTTAACTGTTTTTTTTTGGTTGATCTTTTTTCTTCTTATTCACTCCAATTTAATTTTGATCTCCATAAATCACTTTCCTGTGCTTTCTGTACTTTGTGAACTTTTTTCCTTACATAAATGATCTTAGATGTCTGTTGCCATCTTTTGTTTATTTGTTTTCCCATACTGCTTTCTCCCTTCTTTCAGGCTTTCACCTTCCTACTGCTGCTGTGGGTTGGATTGTATGCAGTGCTCTGCAAAGAGCATTTTCATTCTACTGTAAAAAACTGAATTGCTCACATATTGTCTGTTGTGTTGTTTACCAAGAATGCTGTCATGGTATGACAAAAATGGTAGAAACATCATTTAGATTTTCCTTTTAGTAATATTAATCTGAAGTCTCATAGTAAGATAAAATTGCTCAAATTCAGCACATTTTTTTAACCTGCTTATAACTGTCATGTTTGAGTCAATCTTATTCAAGTCAATAACTCTTCCTAAATAAACTAACCCACATGCTCAAGGAATTTCAGTATCACTGCATAGTGACCATTAGACTGCAAATAATTCATGAGTCCTCATTCAGTGTTTTAGCCAATCTGCCCAAGTGTAAAAAACACTGTTTAACATACCTAACTGTTTCCAGATTATAGAAATAGGAATTTTCTGTGTTTCTTTCTAGGTTTATGTTTTGTATTTTCATTATTATTATTATTATTTCCATTCATTAATTTCCTTATCATCAATCATTAGAAATACTCTCTTGGAAGTGTTTTACATGGGTTTTCCCATCAAAATATTCAGTGACTTCACGAAAATTTAACTTCTCACAGGAAATTATTTCAGTGTTAAGCCCAGGCTGGAATTTCTCTACAATAAGTCTGTCAGCTGTTGTTCTCATTCTCCCTTTTATGACAGCTATTTTATTACAGTGCTCATTGGTTTAAATAGTTTTAAGTTCTTATCTTCCAATTTTTGCTTAGTTTTTATTGTAGTTCAGATGAAAATCCCAAGACTATTATATTTTATAGCTTTCTTATCTGTTGCATTGAGGCATTTGTCTGTGCTGTATGGATATTTCAGAATACATACTTTAATATTACATCTGAAAATATTCTATGTATTGATACTAGCTAGAAAACTATACTTGAATATATTATTTATTTGTAATATTTTATAGCTTCACAGAATAATGCAGCTGGGTGTGATCATCTCTGAGCTCCTGGAAAATGGCTCTTCTGTTATGGTTTGTTTGGAAGATGGCTGGGATATTACTGCACAAGTAAGTTGCTGTTCAAACCTTGAAAAAACACCAGACAATACTTTTTTACACAAGTGACTGATAATTTGGTATAGCATGAATAAATATGTGTTGTGTCAGCAGAAAAGAAATTTGCATTGCTTTGCAACTTACACCATGGAATTGTTCCTTAAAATTCATTTGTTCCAAAGGTCCTGATGGACTTGTAAGATTAGATATGAAACCTGCATTCCTGCACCTGAGCACATGTGAGAATGAAAGCTGAAGGGTGCCACAGCTGTTGGATTATCTCTGTAAACAGGGTGCACTTCAAACACAGGAGGGAGGAGAGGAATTCTTTCTCTTGCCATTGACTTGCCATAAATGAAGTTAGGAGAGCACACACAGGCAGAAAACTAGATTTGTGCCAAAGTGAATGTAACTGTCACCCTAACAGAGAACTTTCTGAAACACACTATAAATTAGGTGAATGAAGATCCACTGCCTCATCTCTTTTAACAAGTGTGTTTTGTCCATGTATTTGCTTCACAATTCAGAAGATAAGCACAGATATCTGTCATTCTAGTAAATAAAAACTTCATGTGCAGCCAGCATCCTGCTATCAGGTAAACAAAGCCACAAAAGAAAATGTAATTACTGGAATCATTGTCAAACACTGCATTGTAGTCTTCTTGAGATGCTGTCTATAAAAACAGACTGAAGTTGCCTGTTGAGCACCACATGACAACACTGCAGAGGCTCTGAAATCACCCTCAGCACCAGGTCTGTAACAGTTTCCGTGCTGAGATAGCCAAAAGAATTTTATAAATGTTTATTATCCTTATTTATTCATAAAGGTAGTTTTATTTCCACTGCAAGAAATATGGTAAGCATTACAGTGACTTCTAAAATCTATAGCTCCTCAGCTAATTTACAAATATTGTAATGGCTGAACTTCATTGAAGCTTTTTCATGTGAGATATTCTTTGGTTTGTTTTCTAAAAAGTATTCTTCTAGGTGGTTAAACGTGTAATTACATTTATATGAAGGCTTTTTGTTTCCTTAAACTATAAAAATATAGTGGAATATTTCTATTCATTGACTGAAGTGTACTCCTAACTTCTGTCACTTTGAACACAACATATCCTGTCTTGTGATCTAGGTGGTATCTCTGGTGCAGTTACTCAGTGATCCCTTCTACAGAACCCTGGAAGGCTTCCGAATGCTGGTGGAAAAAGAATGGCTCTCCTTTGGGCACAAATTCAGTCAGCGAAGTAATCTGGCTCTCAACTGCCAGGGCAGTGGATTTGCTCCTGTTTTCTTGCAGTTCTTAGACTGTGTGCATCAGGTAAGTCAGTCTCTATCTGCCTCTAATTTACAAGAATTGATAAATAAGTGCATAGATGCCATATTTCAGATGTTAATAGTTTGAGAGCAGACTAGCAACCTCCTCTAGGTGTTACTAAACTGAATGCAGTTCACCTCAAGAAGAGCTTGAATGGTTGCCTAGAGGACACTGACCCAGACACATAAAACAGACTAAGGGGGATGCTTGACATTCTAAGTCTTTTAAGGTCATTTACACAGAGGTTTCAAATGGAAGCATCTTTAAGCTTTTAGCAGTCTGTCCTACCTTTCTTCAGAAGAAGAAATGGTCTGGTGGTCAGTACAGTCAGTAGACAGTTCCTCACTGTGCTCCACTCAGCTCTGTGTGTCTTTCATCTGGTGCTGTATTCCCTCTGCTGCTAAATGTCTTCTCCAAGCTTTAATGAGTTGACTGGATAACTCGGTTAGTGGAATGAGAGAAACCTACACTGGGTTTCAAGCAGTAGTGTAATTTTGAAGGGACTCCCTCCAGCATTTCCCCTTACCATTTCTTGATGCTGGTTTGGGGCATGGGTACTACATTTTTCTTCCTAGAATTTAACCCCTAAGTCCTGCTTTGCATATGTACTAAACACCAGCTCTTAAAAGCACCTGAACCAATGATTCATCATGTAGCTTAAAACCATGGAGGTCATCAGTGCACCATGGGGTCATCAACTCAACTGGACTAAAACTAGTTCAAAGGAAAGCAACAAATGTGGAGTAGAACTGCAGGGCCCTCAGCACCATCTGCTTCAGTCTGTCTGCTCCTTTTGCTCTGAATTTCTTGCTAAGTTAGACATAGTCTCCATCCTGTTTCTGACCCTGGGAACACTTTGGTCCTGTTTTACTGTAATAAATCTTGGAAAACTGTCATAAAGAAAAGTAAGGAAATTATCCACACATACCTGTACAGTTTTTTTGTTGAGGTTTTTTTTCCCCCTGAGTCCAGAGATCCCACAAAGTTTGGAAACAAAGATAAAAATTAAATTCAATTTTTAACATTTTGTTTTATTCTCATAAAATAGAATGTACCCTGTTTTCTTTTTGATTTTTATGTTATGTTTAACACAATACACAATTGTAAGAACATGGAATAATGGATTATAACCATCCTGGCTTTAAAAGTTAGAATGAAATGTAAGGTGGGTTAAATCTCTGCAGTTCACAACTGTCAGGTATGATTTTGCCTCAAGCTGCAAGGTGCCTAAAATACTGCTACTAAATCTTTGCATGTGAGGAGGAAATAGAGGAACATTGCCTTTGTATTTCATCACAGGCAGCAGCTTTGATGCCTGCACTAGGTATCTGATTTTTCTCTAGCTTTCAGAAGCAATATAAAACATACAGGTTATTAACAGGTACATTTTACAGAAAGATCTATATTTTCTGGTTTTTGATCTTAAACTGTGTCCATGTGCCCTGGGTGCAGCTGTATGAACAGAAAGATTACCTCCTCCAGAATACCTGGAGCTATTGATCACTTCTGTGCTGGAGGTACTGCCCTTCCAGGCTGGTGGCTGACAGGTTCATGGCAACTGCCTTTTCCAATCAAAATGGTAGAAAAAATTTACAAGAAAAGAAAATCTTTTGATGGGTGTGGATTTAGGAACAGTTCAGCAGATCAATAATTTATGAGGGAAGATAGGGCCATTCAGCCAATAGGAGGCATGGGAACACAGCTTTGCCACATTATCACTGCCATGCAGAATTGTCTGCTATTAGAAGAAATCTTTGAGCTGAAGGACTTAGAATCCTGTGTAGAGAGCAACTCTTCAGTAACTTTTCTAGAAATAGAATTAGGAAGAATAGTCTAACTCATGATGGCATAGTATTGACTTACAAACTGTAACACTATGGTTATAAACTCTAGGGAAATTACTTTTGAAGTCAAATTCCCAATTCCTATGAATTCCTTTTATAGGAATTTATCATGACAAAGTACATTTCCTTAATGGAAATGTTTGAGTGCAAATGTTCAGTAGCACTGGTTTCTATGCAACTTTGGAGACAATTACAGAATCCATTTTGATTTCACCTCTGCCCTGAAGTGTGATCCATTATCATCAGTTTTCAAAATCTCCCAGTCACTGGTAATAATTTGGTTTTTTGATAGATTTTTAACCATTATTGTCTCCATTTACTAGGTGCAGGAAGAAGGTTTCCATGGAGCCAGTATGTGCATTAAATGTCATGGGTTAAACTAAAGATACAGAGAAAAAAACAAATGAAGCAGTGATTCCTAAATTAGAACTGCATCATCCTGTAAGAAGTCATTGTTTATGCCAATATCTCCAGGTGTCAGCTGAATTATTAATGCAAAATCATTCTTTCACAATAGCAGCATCTGGCATATACTCTCTGAGCTTCTAAGAAGAGCTAGTTTATGAAAGTGATGTTAGTACAGGAAGTTTTTCTTCTTTTTTTTTTTTCCTGTATCTATGTTAATTTATTAAATATAATTTAACTGGAATGATTTTCTAGAAACTTCTTTTAAGCTCATTAAGGAGCTCTGTTACAGCACCCTGGGTAAGGAGGTGAGTCTGCTACTCCCATGGCAGATGTATTCAGTTTAAATTTTGCAGGCTGAACTGCAACTAAACAAATCATCAATAACAGTAGTCACTTCACCTAGCTGCGGCATCTTTCCCATCTCCAAGTTTGCTGAAATAATTAAACCACACAGTAACTACATTATTCATCTTAATGAAAAGAAATTCTTGATATAATAGTTGTTTTTTCAACTGGCACATGTGAAAAGCTAAACATAAGGAGCCTCAAGTAGCCTAATACTAGTTTCCATAACTCCTTAAACAAAAAAAGCAATATTGAGGAATTTATAAGTAGAGATTAGTGAGGAAAGAAGGAATGGGAAAATGCTTGGTGGGAATGCAAAAGTCAAGATGTGAAGATTGTAGAACTGAAGGTATTTTACAGGTTTGATGTGAAGCTAGACAGAGCACAGCAGGATATGTTTCAAGTGTGACATTTGATCAGCAACTTCTTTTTTGATTGCAAACCGTGCTTGTAATTAGGAAATGTCAGTTAATTACCATGCTTAATTCAGAAATAAAAAACACTTCATAAACTTATTTGAAGTGTAAATTTGAAATTAACACATGAAATTTCTGTGAGCAGTATCTCATCAGGATTTTTGGAATCTTGAATTTTATACAGGTATCAAGTATAAATGTCATCAATAATTAATACTAAAAAAAGTTTAGTATTAATTAAAATCTTCCACCAGGCTCTTTCTGATACTGTTCAAGAGGAGGCAGTAGGGAAGAGCCAACTACCCCAGAGTGCTCCACTCTGACTTCTCTTGTCATCTGTCAAGATTTTCTCTTGTCAGTCTGCTGCTGACTTCTGTTGGAGGCACTCACTCCATTAGATCCCAGAGCTACCTGGGGATTGAAGACATTGCATAGTTTCTAAAGGACTAGCAGAAAGACATTGTTCAGTGTGTCCTGGGTTGTTTCATACTATAGTATTTTGGTGTATGTTTTGAAGAGGAAGACATGTAGACTAGCAAGCACTGCAGAATTAGCTCTCTCAGTCATGGCAGGTGGAACATCATTTACAGCATTCCCAGGTACACACCTGTTATGTCAGGTTCTGAGCAATAGCAAGAAGTCCACTGCAAAACCTTCCAATAAAGTTTGATTTCTAGCTACATCCAGGAGTAGCATCTTTGCCTGTGAAGTCACTTGGTGTCTCAGGAGTTATCAAAAAGGATTTGTATCCTGTTTGCTTCCTCTGCAGTGTACTGTTTATCACACACTGCACCCCATCTGCTCAGTGACTTTTTTGCAGCACAGACAATAAAGTAATTCAGTTAGCTTTAAAATATTTTTAGACAAAATGCAGAAGGGTTTGTATGTACAGACAAGACAGTTGCCTGTGGGTGTGTTTGTTGTCAGCATTCACAGAGGAATTATTCTGCCATCCTATTTCACATTATTATTTCTTACATATCTATTGCATTATACCTCAATATCCTATTTTCTCCTTGTTTGCTTTTGTTTCTCATTTTGCTTTTGTTTTTAGATTCATAACCAATACCCAACAGAGTTTGAGTTCAATCAATATTATCTGAAGTTTCTGGCTTTTCATCACATATCAAATAGATTTAAAACATTTCTTCTGGATTCAGACTACGAAAGACTAGAACATGGTATGTGTGCTGTTTGTTTATTGCATACTGGTTTTGGAGTTGCTGGTATTTTTCACATCAATATTTGATCTACAGAAATTTTTCTAGCTTGGGTTAGTCCAGTAATTGCATGGTGATGATGTAATGAATTCCATGTCAGCAATATAAAGCCAAATGGAGGTGAAGGATGTGCAGTTTTCTGAATGAATGATTCCAGAGCTATACCTGAAGTGGAAGATAATAGTGCCATACCTCAGGGGGTTTTAGCAATTTATCCACATGGTTCAGTTTCCCACAGTAAATACCTTGTTTAAACAGAAACAAAGTCCTGGAGAATCCTTCACAGAGATTATTATCCCATACTTCTTTCTCTTGCATTCTCTTCAGTATTTCTCTTCTGTTATATTGGCTTTTTAGCTGTCATGGGCAACCTTACTGGTTCTGCCCTCAGAGACCTCTTGTGAAGTCTACAGAGCCACAGTTGAGGCTGTTCTTGGGACTTGTTCATGAAGGAGAACACTTAACTCTGAATGTCACTACTTTTGGGGTGGTTCTCATGGCACATTCAACAAGTTGAAAACTGCAATGACTGTAGAACAGACTGAACTTGAGCAACAATCTTCAGGGCCATGAAGATGATCCACAGGCTATGAGCTATGAGTATCTTCCCTCTGAGGACAGGCTGAGAGGGTTGGGGTGGTTCAGCCTAGAGAAGGCTCTGGGGAGGCCTTAGAGCAGCTGTTGAGTATTTAAAGGGGACCTACAGGAGAGCTGGGGAGGAACTCTTTAATCAGGGAGTGTAGTGGTAGGATAAGGGGTAACTCTTCCATTGAAGGCAGGTAGATTTAGATTAGACATAAGGAAGAAACTCTGCTGTGAGGGTGGTGAGTCACTGGCACAGGTTTCCCAGAGAAGCTGGGGATGCCCCAGCACTAGAAATGTTCAAGGCCAGGCTGGCTGGGCTCTGAGCAACCTGTTCAAGTGGGAGGTGTCCCTGCCATGGTGGGGGGGGGGGTTAGAACTAGATGATCTTTAAGGTCCTTTCCTACCCAAGCCATTCTATGATTATTTTATTTCAACAAAAAGATAATTTCCATTATTTTACCTTCATTTGAACAAAAGCAGGGAGCTGGAGTCAATGACACACTGTGGTACCTTCCAGCCTGGTTTGTTCCATGCTTCTACAGTTTGGGAGCAGGGGAGTGTTTGTTTGTTTATTTAGAGCTGGTTTGCCTTCAGATGTCATTGAAAACAAAACAAAACCCTGTTTCCAGTAGTCTTTAGAAACAAGATGTCCTTGCAAAGTCATTTCAGAGAGCACAGATACACAGAGAACTGATTTACATTGCCATAGTTTGTTTTGCCTGAAATGAGTTGGCAAGCTAAGTTGTAGGTGCAGACTCAGAAACCAGGACTTGGTGATCTGCCCAGGCAGCCTAGCTGCAGGCAGCAGAGGACATTCATGAATCCACTCAGGCACTCCAGTGCATTTCAGAGTGGGTTAGAAATGCATTTTATAATGGTACTGAGTGGCTGCAGCTGCAAAGCACAGCATTTGTTTCAGCAAATACAATCTCATGTTCAGAGTCCATTTTGCTATACATTTAGTCTTGCTCAGTTCCTTTTAGCTATGCTTTAATGTTTGCTATATATTGTCAAAAAGCAACTGTTTTGGCTGTTGTTTTTCCTAGGGACATTGTTTGAAGATAAAGGAGATAAACATGCCAAAAAAGGAATTTGCATTTGGGAATGTATTGAAAAGATGCACAAAAGGAGTCCTGTTTTTTTCAATTACCTCTATGCCCCTGCTGAAATAGAGGTATGATTTTTTTTTTTCCTTAAAAAAAAAAGTTATTTGTTATTCTGAGTTATTCCTTCAATACATTTAGATATCTTAATTTTTTTCAACTGAATTAAGCATTCAGTAGACCAAGGTGACTCACACTGATTGGAGCAGCATCTCATAGGCTTAGTTTCCCATCCACCTTAGATATAGAAATGTCCTTTAAAGAGCCAGATTCTGAAACAGGTATTTATGCATCCTGATGAAGCAAATTAGGATCTTTGATTTCATTTAATTATATTAAAATTACAAAAATTATCTGAATGTTTGCACAGATTGTGTAAACCAAAAGATTACATACTGCAAATGCCATGGTTCATTTTCTCCTACTGAATACTGCTTTCACAGAAACAAAGTCCTTGGGAATCCTTTGGGAAGTGCATGAGCTTGGGATTAGTTTTAGGTTTTGAACTGATTAAACCAAGAAAAAAAGGATGAACTGCATCACTGCGCGAGTGCTATCCACAGTTCCATTTAGAACAAAGCAGAAAATAGAAATATTGTCTTGTAAGCCTGAAACTCAAATCATTTCTTTCTGTCATTATAATAAAGCTTTGTTTCAACTAGGTACTAAAACCAAATGTAAATATGTCCAGCCTCAAAAAGTGGGATTATTATGTAGAAGAGGTTTTGGCTACAGGCCCTTCCTATGACTGGACCATGGTACCTGCAAAATGCAGTGGTGCTGAGGAAGCTGAGCAAACAGAGGGCTCACTTGCTCAGACCAAGAGGAAAATTGTATGGCCGTGCTATGATGATGTTAAAAAAGTCCAACCTGATGCCATCAGCAGCCTTTTAAATGTAAGTACATGTGTTACACAGAACAGAAAGTTCTCTCATGCTCATAAACTTTATATTTCTTTTTTAAGTTATTGCATTAGACAGTTATGAAAAGGATCATGATGGAGTTCAAACAGGTGTGGGGTGAGGCTGTTTGATCTTGAGAAATGGTTGTTGGTCTGGGAATCCATCAGACTGCCTGCAAACTTTGTGCTGTTCTGAATGAACTCTTTTCTGGAGTACACTTAAACAGTAGTTAATAACTGAAAGAAAGCCAGTCGTGGGCTCCTTTTTTTTCCACTCTTAAATAATAAGGTAGATTTCGAAATTTCTCCAAAAAGCTCTCCATGAATGCTCTTGGTTTATCTGTGTTGCCTAGGATTAGGTAGATGTGGTAGATATTGCTTCTTCAGAAGATTTGGTGCATTTTCTTGTTTGCATTCATGTAGGCTAATTAGATTTTGTCATTAGAAGTTGAATCATTATCATTATAATTGTTGTGGTTATTTAGAATGATTTAACATCTGTATTTTCTTAAATGCTGTTTGTTTATAATTAATTAACAGTCTTGATTGCAGCTCCTCAAGCCATATGCATGTTTAGACACACATCACTATGTACACTTCTTTATTTTGAAAACTATTTGCACACTTTACCTTATATTAAAGCTGGGATTATGGAGCCTAATATCACAGTGCTTGGAAACTTGGGATGTGCTGTAGGTCCCAAACTCCCCTGAATCAAAGATCATTTTTAGCAAAGTCTAAGGTAGGATGTTTCTGAATAGATCTGAGTCTTGAAGAACAGACTTGCTTTTGCTTTCTTTTGGTCCATTCCTTCCAATCATCATTGATCAAACATTAGAACAATGCCTGATTTAAAACCAAACAAAAAACAACAACCACACCACACAAAACCAACAGAAACAAACCAACAATCACTTGTAAAACTCCCCTTGACTCAAAATAAGGTAGCCAGAATTTCTCAAAGCTTGTAACTTCACAAATGCAATGAGAGCAGTCTCTCAGAAGGGGTGATATCAGGGATAACTTTCATATCAGGTAACTAGATGCCAGAAGTGCATCAGGAATACAGCAATTGTTCCTCTGCATTTCTTCCTGGGGTGGATGCCAAACTATCTGTATCCACAACTGTGAGGAACTGCCATATAACAAGGAAACCAGCCATACTGCATTCTAAAGATATGTGTGTCAGCTTTTATAGAGTTTAAATGTTATTTGTGAATTAGATTTTAGTAATAAAAGATAGCAATGGAGAGGAACATTTGGAAAACTTTGAAGAGGTTTTATAAAGGTTACAAAAATACTCTTCTTGGTTTAAAAAGCAAAGGGAACTTTCTTATAAAGCAAGTTGTTAATTTAGGACTATTGCTGATTTAGGAGAAAGACCTCTCTGTAATCATAAATCCATTGGGAATGTGTTAGTATCCAAAAAATGTACTAGGGAAGATTGATTCTTCCTTAGTTTATAATGATAAGCCCAAATTTGTTTGTTCCAAAGATGTTTTTCAATTTAACACTAGATAGTGCTCTTCAGGATGTAAAGCAGAGAAGTTATTGAGTGTCTTAATTCAGAATTTTCCTTAGTTGGACATGGTGCTCTTCTACAAAGAACAAAAGGTGTCATTTTTTATCAGTAAATGTTCTAATGTGGTTGGGTACCTAACAATCCATCTCTTAATGAGATGTGTGTGTGGCTCTATGGTTTCCCTAAATCCTTATGGTATGAGTTGTAGGAAATTAACCACTCTGAACATTTTGCTCATTCAGTCCTAAATGAAGCCTTTTAAAGATTGCAAGTGATAAAATGCATTTTAAAATACAGGTTTCTGAATAAAGCTTTTCAATTCACTTCTGTCCCATCAGAGGCAGCCAGCAAATGTAAGCTAGATTGTTCAAATCTTAAATTCTCCAACGTGTACTTTGTTCCAGAGGAGATCCAAACAGCCACCTGTCCATGAGCCAGCAGTGTGCCCTCAGCAATGACAGTGGTGTCCTGGCTTGGATTAGGAGTATTGCATGCCAGTTGAGGAAGGTGACCCTTTCTCTCTATTCTGCCATGCTCAGGTCAAACCTGGAGTACTCTGCTCAGTTCTGGGCTCCCTGGTACGAGAGAGTCCAAGAAATGGCCACAAAGATGAGGGACTGGAGCATCTCTCATATGACAAAAGGCTGAGAGACCTGGGACTGTTTAGCCTGGAGAAGGCTCGGGGGGGGAATCTTACCAATGTATATAGGTGTCTGAAGAGAAGGTGTAAAGAAGATGGAGCCAAACTCTTCAGTGGTGCCCAGTGACAGGAACAGAGGCAGTGGGCCTCTGTTTGAGATGAGAGAGGCTCAGATTCCAGTACTTTTAAGAGCTGCAAGAACAGGACACAGGTTCATCTCTCACAACTAAGCAGTTAACCACTTAACATTAGGTGGTGGTTGCTCAGAAGGAGGCTGGCAAGCTCAGAAGATGCCACTTGAGGATGACAGGCACACAAATTAACTCTTCCAGAAATACACACAGTAAAGAACTAAAGCTCTTAAGGGGCCATTAAATAACCAGCTAAACAATAAAAATAACATTTCTGATTGTGAACTGGTTTGTAACTTTCAGTGTGCTCAAAATCACTTTGTGGGTACAGAGGTGGTGATTGGTCTCCACAGTCCTGGTGTCTGCAAAGTTAACTCCTGTCTGCACCTTTCAAGTATTACAAAGCAGATTACTTAGCAGATGCATCTGCTGATATGCACAGTACTGCTAATTGCTTTTAATTAGTCCTTTCAGGAAATCAGTATTCGTGTAACTGTATCTCTTACAACCTTTTTTTATATACATACTGACTTCTGCTCCTGCAAGTCTAGGCAACAGGAGATGAAGCATACCGATAAATTTAAGGATTTCTTCTTTCAAGGAAATGCAGCTATTTATAGTCCTTTCCACACACAGAAGGAGGGAAAAAAAAATCTGACGTTTTCACTAAAATTTAAAACTGATGGGGCAAGAGTAAATCTTAATGATTTACTTCCACCTATGTTTTTTACATGGGGTTTATTAAAGAATTTACTCCTAACTTTTCAAGTTATATAGGAAATTGTTGAAAGCTTTTCATTTTAAGTTCTGGAAGCACTACTCATTGTGGAGCCAAAAAGAAGGAATGTGACCCAGTTGCTAAGTAACAAGTTTCAGTTACTTCCAGATTCTGACTTGAACTCAGAAGTCAAGCCTCGGGCAGGAAGAGAATGGTCAGATGGAAGCCTAACTAACTTTTAGCACTGAAGAGCTTGTACCCCTTTGCAGAAAAAGTCAGTGGTAATTTGGTTCAGTTGCTTGTATCCCTGGGGAAGCCTTTTCCATGTAGCACTCAGAAAGAGGAACCAGGGACATAGAGAAGCCATTAGTCTGGCTGGTGTTCACCATTCCTTATGCTTGTCCACCTATGAAGATACTCCAAGCAAAACCATTCTGATTTTATTTCTTGGCAGGAAAAGAGTCCCATCATCTTTGATGTATATGTGGCTTTCAAATACCTTCAGTATTTAAAACTTCTGGTTTGCTTCTTGCTATTAAGACAGATTTCTTCTATTTAGCTTTACTTCTAAGTTTTCCAGTTTACCTTCAGCAAGGAAGAGTTTTGAGAAATACTTTGTTCCCGTCACACTGTCAAATAATGGCTTTTTTATTTTCATCTCAGAGTTCAAAATTTAGTTCAGGAGTTAATTTTCTGGTCAAAATGTTCTATCATCTTAAAAAGTGGAGTAATTTTGTGTAAGTCTTTCAGTAACAATTTCCTGAAGAAGCTGCCATTCTACAAGATGAACAGGAGTTAGAGAATATTATTAAATCTGCTTTAATAATTTTGTAGAGCAGAAATAAAGAGACATACTGATTACTTAAAAAATAAATGTCCTGGGATATAGTTCTTATCTAGCAGGGCAATTCTCTGTCCTGTGGCAATTTTTTGTTCCATCATCAATTCTTAATTGGCTTTGCAAAATTGAGTTTGTCATTTGATTTCACTAAGAATCAGATTTTCTTAACAATTTAGTTGTTAAAGCTAAAAATACAGAAAGGCAACATGGTGAGGAATATGGACCAGATGTCAAAATAATGACAAATATATTGATGAGTGTTCACAAGTAAACACAAGCTAATGAAATTACCTCTTTTTGCATGTACTGTCTCACTAACAGGAAATAACCCTAACTGGAGGTTATCATCATGGGTCATATTCCCAAGTTCCACAACAAGAACATGTTGTTACAGTTTGGCATCCAAATGAATAAATCTTTCTGTTCCATTTCCTTCCTTTCTTACAGCTTCGGATCCCTTTTTATAAGCCAAGGGTCAGTGTTAATATTGGCAATGCACAATGTTGGTGTCACAGCACAGAATTTGGTCTTTGTAAATATTATTAGAGAATATAGCCTCTCCTTATCACTCTGTGTTTCTATTGTGGCAGTTGGGGTTGAATTTTGTGTGTTCAGGAGAACTGGCAGAGGGTTGAAAGTGTAACATGCAGGAAGGACAGTGTGGCCCATGCTGGACTCAGGTGCCTTTGACTCCCAAGACTGGCTGCTTGCAGTTTATGGCTGGTTTGACAGAGGTTTTTGTACCTGACTGGGCAGCATGGCCTGAAAGCTTCCTGTGAAAAAATATTGAGTGGAAAATGGTTGTGTAAAAATCATTGCTAGGAAGTAATCCATTGGAAATGTTTATCCTTAAGAAAAACCTTCTTATTTGTTTCAGGAAATTGAAAGGTTGGAAAGTAAATTAAATCAGAGCCCAGAAAGGTGGCAGCTTTTGTGGGAAAGGGTGAAAATGAATCTAAAGGATGACACCAGACACGACAATGTAAGTCCCTTCCCTTCCCTCCCTATGGAATGAGGGAAATTTGTTGTATCCAAATACCTGACTGGTTCTAGATGCTTGGGAGGAAGTGGGGGATTGTCACTGAAATATGCCAGGCTTTTGTGAAATGCTGAACCCTCACACCACATCAATCCTTTGGCTTAAGAAATGCATGGATTTGCCAGCCCTCTGAATTCTTTTTTGAGGCAGCAATGACTTCTATTATGAAGACTTTTTTTGGCTTCATAATATTTCCCAATGTATATGTGGTACCTCACATCAGTTGTATGATGCTGGGGCAGCCTGACAATGCAAAATGCATTACAGGACCTTGTTTCTTTTCATCTCTTTTTTCAGCTCCGGAGACATCCTTCTGGCTCCTCAGGGGTGATGTCAGCTAATCTACATTCCTATCAAAAGAGATCGTTGTTGGAAATACCTGACAGTGGGCTGGGTGAGGAACAGAGTGCAAGCATCTCTCCCTCTAATGGAGTAGACAGAAGAACAACTACACTATACAATCATTTCACATCAAAGAATGATGAAAATAGGTAAAATGAAAAATCACAGAGTATTGATGAACTTTGTCTTAGATTGGTACAAGTCTCTGCCTTAGGAAAAAAAAATATATATTTGCACATACACAGAATGTTTTGTGACTACTTTATTCCTTTTGTGCAGTTTCGATTTCTTTTTTGTTTTCTTGGTGGGCTTCTCCCTTCTCCCACTAACTTTCAGTGCTCCCCTTGATATGCACAAGGAATTTGCAGCTGCACAATTAATGAATCCAAGGTACTGAAACAGGGATTATCAGTGTCTCATAGTTACCAGTAACTGTTCTTTTAAAACAAGTTTGTTAATACGTATGGAGTCGTGGGGGTTTCTGTGTCACCAGGATCTCTGCTTTCTGTGTCTTCCAGATCTTTTGAAGGTACGTTATACAAAAGAGGGGCTTTACTGAAAGGTTGGAAACCTCGCTGGTTTGTGCTGGATGTGACAAAACACCAGGTAAAACCTTTTCAGAGAATGGATTTTTTTTGGTTTTTCATTACTATTTTGTTACTGGTTTAGTTACTGGATCTGTACAGACTGATTTTACAGATACTGATTCTTTTCAAATGTGGTATCTGTGCTGCATCATTCTAGGCCATGCATCTGTGTTTATCTTGTGTACCTTGGAGTTGATACAGCACTGAGTAGGCAGAAGGTTTTTTAGTATTTTGGTTTTTTTAAGAACAGTGACAACTGTTTAGCACATAATCGTAAAAGCATTCTTGGACTAGAAGTTGTGAATTATTGTTTGGCACCAAACATTTTTTTGCCTGCTTCGTACTTCAAGAAGAAAAAGGCAGGTAGTGCCTGAGGATATTTTCTGGGTATTGTGGTATACAAGCAATTTTTAAAAGCACTACTACCTTCCCAGTGTCATTAAGCAATTAAATGGTGAGCATAATTTACCCTTTAATATGACCTCTTTAGTTTCCAAGAGAAATAAAACTCCACCTGAACTAGAGAGTGAAAAATTTCAGTAGTTCTGCTATGCTCAGTGTCTGTTTTATAGCCTCTTTGTTCCTCAAGCACTTTGCCATGAGCATTTTTCTTTGCAAATGAAAGGGCACAATATACTCTGGAAAATCATGATCTGCATTGGCTTCAGCAGAAAAATTCACTTCTATTTGAGAAAGCTAACCTGAAATGTCTGTATGAAAGTCTTCTCAGATATGGAGAACAGGATCACAGATCACATTAAAATTAGCTTGAATTTTGTAAATGACTTTAAATGAATTAAAATTTCATCTCAAGTCTGTATTTCTGTAGATATTGAAATGCCATGTTTGAGACTGAACAAGAATTTCAGGTGCCTTATACAAGAGTATTTTTGATTAGTCTTAGTGATGTAAATTTAGTAACACAATAATTAATACATATTCTGACAAATGATTGTACAGCAAGGAGACGTAAAACCAGAGGAGTTCAGTTGGTCTAAACATTTTACCTGTTACAATATATGCTGGGACTTGTGCAGTGGGAAGTTGTGGTCTCAGGTACTTTAAATAATGCTGGGTCATCAGGCAGTGATTTTTCATTGAGCCAAATACTCCACACAGTGCAGGTTGTAACCTCTCAGACTCTGTATGCTTTTGTCTTAAAATATTAATTTATAGAATCAATACAGTTAAAATGTATGTAATAAAGATAAACAGGGTCATCTTTTTAAATGCTAATTGAGGACTTCTAGGTTAGTGTGGTAAAATACCAACAAATGTGCTGATTATAATTATTCTTGATCTACAGGAGAAAAGGTTCATTTTGCAGAAGAAAAAAACTACTTTTACAGTTTTTGTATAACCAAATAACCTCCTGAGTATCATAGATGTAGGAGAAATACAGGTCAATCTTAATTGGAATTCTGTTGTTGACCTTTACTGGGAAGGTTTGCTTTACTAGTTTGCATTGGTTCATGGGAATTTTTATTTTTTTTTTCCTTAAATCAAGTATCAGATTTTCTTTTTTGGATCTTTTTTGTGTATTGAAAGTCAGTTTACAGGGTGGTTAACATATCAGTTTATCTTGCAAGAAGGAAAACCAACACAAAACCCAGTCTTCATCCACTAAGAGCAGTATAGGAAAATGTGAGTTTTCTATGTAGTTTATCTAAAATGATACTTCATTTTTTGCTGATCCCTTTAAATTCTTAAAATATAGGGAATAAGTCTTGTGTTAACTCCTTAAAGCTTCTGTGACAGTTCCAGTGTAATCAACACTGAAGGGTGGTTGATGTTAGAAGTGGTGAGGAATGCTGAATCCTAAACACCAGGTTCTGCTTTCATCCTTCACATCCCCCTCCAGAAGCAATGCATGACTGTTGGAAACTGCTGACTAAATGCTCCTTCACAGCTGCATGTCTGCCCAGGAGCAGATGGAGGAGTCTTTGCTGTTACCCAGAGGTGTCAAACAGAGCCCTGACCAGTTATGGGCAATCACCAGTCCCACCCTCTTCTACACACCAAACCTATGGGTTTTGTTAGTTGTGACCTGGAAATTTCCCATGTCTGATGTCCTCGGGTGCTGCCAGTGTGTGCCTCCCACCCCTCCTCCTGCCTGGTGTCCAGGGAAAGGGAAGAAGTGGTGAGAGATCCCTCTAAACAGCATCTTTGGAAATGTGTTTTTTCTCTTGGGTCTAGCTGCGATACTATGATTCTGGTGAGGACACCAGCTGTAAGGGACACATAGACCTTGCAGAAGTAGAAACTGTGATTCCTGCTTCTCCAACAATTGGAGCCCCAAAACATGCAAGTGAAAAAGCATTTTTTGATGTAAGTATTTCTGATCTTGACTTGATCTTTGTGCTAAACTTTTTCTCGGTGTTTTGAACCTGCTACTTTCAGTCCTGCTGGAAGGTGTGAGCTGGGAAGGGGCTGTGTTGCCAACACACAGCTCTGATCTGGCCCTCACTCAACAGCAGAAGTTCAAATCTGTTAAATTCAGACCCAATGAGTATATTGAATATGACAGTTTAACATTGGCAAGTTTCTTTTGTGTGGTGACCTGACTCTCTTCATGTTCTTATTTTTCCCTTGCAGCTGAAGACAAATAAACGTGTATATAATTTTTGTGCCCAGGATGCACAGAGTGCCCAACAGTGGATGGATAGGATCCAGAGCTGCATTTCAGATGCATAGAAAGGACAAACATTCCATAATTAAGATGTGTTTAAAGCAACTCTTCCTGTAAGAAGCTAAGTTCTGAAATTTACTGACAGACAACCAGCCTTCCTTACATTTCAGACATAAAAGTTCATCATATGCTGAAGTTCCTTTTCTGTTTAATAATTGTAACCACTGTAACTGCTATTTTTTTTCTGCAGGGATGACTTTGAAAAATAATAATCCATTTATCCTGAATTTCCACATTCTTCAGTAGAATTCCTAGCTATAAAAGTGGGATGCATTTGCACTGTCATCTAATCCTGGGTTTCTCATTTCAGAGCTATTCTGTTAGGAAACCTATCCAAAGGAAATTGTAGATATTTTCCCTCCAACAGGAAGTGTATTTTCACTTTATTTATATTTTTAAGCAGAATGTTCTTATTTCCAAGCTGGTTATGAATAATAGGGAAGCTGTCTACAAATCCTAAAAATAATTAAATAAAGCTTGTGAGTCCAGTGACAAATGTATCAGGTTGCCAATGTTTATAGACAGTTTATAGCCAAAGAGTGCAATTGCCCAATACCAGACTTCCAAGTGTCTTCTCAGTGTGCAGGTTATTCTCTAATCTTGTTCTCTACAGAGTGCTTCTGCAATGTTGTAATGGAATCTCAAATTCTAGGGATTATCTGAAGATGATAGCACTTTTATTTTAGATTCTGTTTGCAATTACAATGGGATAAATGAAAGCAAACTGGCCAATGCTATCCAGGAGAAACAGAAAACAACCAACTAAGAATTCAGTAGAAGGGAGAGCTCTTATGTGTGAGTTGTATATGTTAATTTATATGCTGTTCTGCTCACTGTAAAATAAAAAATAACAAACATGATAATGCACTAAACAATGAAGCAAGCACTTGCACTGAAATCTTTAAAATGCAGACATGTTGCAGGACAAAGGTAAGTTATTTATAGCAGAACAATACTAGCTAGTTAACAACATTTACAGTTATTAAATATGTACATAATCAGGTTTGATGTGTTGTGATTTGATACTTTTTAAACTTTTTTTGCACATGAATTGGAGGACTGTTTATAGATTTTTACATTTGATAAAATTGTGTTTGTTCAGCCTAAAATCCTGGTGAAACATTTTTAATAGCCCCAAAATAGTAGAAATTATACAGTCTACAGCTAGTGATGACATTGAGTAGAATATGTAGGTAATTATGCCATTGTTTTTATTTTGAAATGTTAATATGTTAAATAGCACACTAATATTACAAAAGGTTTGTATATATGATTCACTGTTTTCTCATTTTCCTGATGTTCTGCTTGTAATTTAATGTCAGCCTAACCAAACTGACTATACTTACAAGATTTTTTTTCAGTTCTTACATTGTTTGTGGTTTTTTTATAACAAATGTATTTTGTCAGAAAGGAACAGAAATATCTCACCCCACACAATAGGAAATGCAGCTGGTTCTAATGCATTTGCAGTTTCAAAACAAAAATATGAAGGATTTTTCTAGCATTTTTCAATTGACAAATTTCCACCTGTGACAATGGTGTTTGCACATTTGTATCTTTCTTTGTATATGAAGTACTTTTATATGTACTTTGTAAAATACTGATTCTGTTCTTAGGTTACATGAAAATATACATACCAGTGCTTATTTTGTAACTCATTCAGTTTAACCTCTTGTATGTTATGTGATATATGTATGCCAACCATCTTGTAATAAATACACTTCTTAAGGAAAAGTAAAACCTTCCCTTTTACTGCAAAAGAGTTAAAAGCAAGACCCACATGTTGAAGTATTTCCATGGGCACAAGACAATTCATTAATTACTCTGTATTAAGAATAGTGGGTGTATTAAAAACTGTCTTTTGTATACTTGTAAATATTCTTACATAAAATTTGCACTTGAGCATCCTTAACTCAAACACTTGTGAACAGTAACACTAAAGACTAAATCAATCACAACTGAAAGCAAAATTGTCATTCTAACAAGTCTCAGTGTATATAGCCTTTACTAAAAGGTTAAAAACCTATAATGTTCATACTAAGTCGTTGAATAATGTTGTTAAATATATATTTTTTTAACAAATCCTGTACGGTATCACAACATAAATCAACTGCATCCTTCACCCTGAAACATATCTTACTAATTTATATCACCTTATGCAAAAATTGCCTAGTTCCTAAGAAATAAAACAGAAAAAAAACAACAAGGTCTTACTTGAGAATGTGCATCTAAGTTGAATTCCTGAGTGTAGCGTGGGATAGAAGAGTTAAAATGGAAAGGGAATGTGTGCTGGAGGTAGGGGACCTGTGACAATTCTTTGATGCTGTGGTGCTTAGATGATAAGGTTTGCATACTGAGCTTGGAATGGATGCTAATGTTGCCTTAGATGTTGATCTTAATTTTTAGTGTCTGTATTGATGGAAAATGGACTTGAGCAACTTAATTTAAAAATACCCAAATAAAAGCTGAAATGAGATGTATGATATTTGTGGTGTTTACATAAGGAATGTACAAAGGAATGGAAGGCATAGGCTCCTGGTGTGAAGACATGAAGTTTGCAGTGTCCCTGAGGGTATCCTCTGTACAAAATGAAGGTTCAAACAGAGAAAAGGTGGAGGAGTTAGGATAGCATGAGCTGCTGGATTTGTCAGTGTGGTTAGATGCAGCAGAAGTAGAGAATTAGGAACAGAGAATTTGCTTGGGAAAAATTATGTCCAAAAGAATCCATCTTCATATTCTATGAAAAAATTTCAGAAAAAAGAACCCATCCAGGAGCTGGGATGAGGTAAATGTGCTCCCTCTGGTTTGTTGCCTTGCTGCTCCCATGCTGTGTATCATAACATTCCTGCTGTAGAAAAGAGAATTAGCAGAGGCTTTGCAGAAGGGAAGAAGATTGCTTGCCCTTCTCTGTGCTGAGCAGCAAAATGCCCACATAATAGGTGGTGGGATGAACTGAGGGTAAGTATTCCAGAGTTGTTACTGGTATATTTTATCAGTAATTTTTCTTTCCTATTTTCTGTATTCTTTTACTATTTTCTGTAAAAGTCCTTACTTTTGATGGAACTTTTTAATGAGTATACTAAATAATTAAATACTTATCATGCCACGTGTGGGTCGCTGGTTATGTAATAATACACAAACACTAACAGACCCAGGAACAAATGTTCAGAATTTTTTATCACATCCCACACACATTATTTGTATCTGATATTTTCTGAATTGCAGACATAACAAAAATGTGGTGATCTTGTCCAAATACTGTCATTTTGCCTTTTCATCCTGTAATATACCAGGGAGTTTGTCTTAAGTAGCTGCACCACATTTCTCATTTTTCAGATTTGTGATCATCCAAATATTTTGTCTGTTCTTGATTATCTTGTGGTTGCTTTGGGGAGTCAGAAAACTGAAATCAATCTACCAGTTCCCCAGTTATGCCAAAGTTCATGCTGAGTATCACTGTCACACCTCCTTCATGGGTTTTGTCTGTATTCGATCAGTTGCTTCCCAAATTTTGGCTCCTGTGCAAGCCAGGGACAGTATTACCATCCACATTCTCATTTAGGGAATTTTAATCTTTCCATTTTTTCACATACAACTCTTTTCTTGACTCAAATGAAGATGCTGCAAGTTCTCTGTTGTTATAGTCTCTTTCCTTACTAGTGCAGCCAGCCTCTCAAAGGAATGGCTTGCTAATACAAATATTGCCAATAAGAATTTTTGTAGTTTTGTTTGGCATCGTACAAAATCTCCAGAGACTAAATTCACCTTTTTTTTGCTTTTTCTGCTGTAGACTTTGCCAGTCAAAGCTGATAGGACTTTTCTCCCAAAGGGCCTCTTCAGCTCTATCTTCAATTCACTGCTCTTTCAGATTGTGTCATAAGTTAAGTGCAAATTAATAGCAAATCAATGAAGTGTAATCAACTATGGCTACCATCTTTATCCACAATCACACTCCAGTAATTAAAATCCAGATACTAACTTCCTTCCTTACCGCTGAGAGCTGTGAAAGTTTCTCCTTCATGACAAGACTGCTCATCAAGAGACACAGGGACTGCACACGGACTCATTTCTGGTTTACCAAGCAACTGTGAAATAAATACAGCTTTTAATGAGTGGAAATTGTTATAAAGCTCACCTGAGTCACAGCTCAGAAGACAGAGTGTCTTTCTTAAGCTAAGCTGTTTGATTTCATACGTGGATTCCTTTACTCCTAGAAAGTCCTCAAAACCCAATCTTGGAACAAAAGGTAAAAGCTGTGTTTAAAATGCAGACTCTCCAAGATATTTTGTATTATTTGTTTATACCTTGTATAATTTGTTTATATCTTGATCTCTATTCAGACCCTACAAACCAGGAGATGTGCTAGTGGCAGCCTAATTGTAACTCCAAAATCACATCTTGTCCAGTTTCAGCTTGCACCATGTCCTCCTTGCCCTCCAATTTTGCCTGCATGTTAGAATTTGCACATTTGTGAACTGGTGCTTGAATGTGTCAAGTTACTGCTGCTGTTTTCCATTGTCTGCTCTTTGGTAAAGATGTTTTGTTTGTGTCTTCTAGCAGATTCATAGAGAGCATACACTTTTATCTGTAAAATAGGCAATAATAGGAGATGGAAATAGTCTAAAAGGACCACAATATTATCCTGGAAGGAGACAGAAAGGCTGTTTCAGATATTCAGTGGTACGCCTTCCTTTCCCTCATTCTCACCTAGAAGAACCTAAAGCATAGTCTTGGTTTATTATAAATAATTTTTATGACTTATTTGTGTATATTAACAAAATAGAATGTATACATTATGTATGCATACTCTTACTACAATCTCAGAAGTTTTTTTCACAGCATTCAGACATCTGCTTTTAACACTAAAATAAGCTTTGTATCCTTTCTGCAGAAATAGTCTTCTGAGACCTGCTTCTTTAATAACACAAATTTCTCTTGAGAAAATGCTTTTTAAGATAAACTAATTTTTTATCAATTATTATTTCAGTTGTTAAAACCACACAGCTGACCACACAGTGATATATGGGACCAGTTTCTCAGCCTAAGAATAAAAAACAAACATGTAGCTATTTCCTATGATGATGTGTTGTAGTTCAAAGCATACTGCACACAGATTTTTGTCATGCAAGCAGATTTTCCATCTTTGCTATCAAATCTAAATATTGCTGTCAATAAGGTCATGTGTACCCTAGCAACTCACTATGAGCTACCATGAAATTTTTTAGCTGTTGTCAGAAAGGCCTCAGTTTAAAAATATTTATCCCCTGTCCTGGGTCACTGTGTGCGTGTTGCATTATGATACTCAGATATTTCCTGAAATCACAGTTCTGTGCAACATTTTGACTTTTCTCAGACCTGTTCACCGTTTCACATGGAAACATTATTCATATTTAAATTGTTCTAAATTAATTTCATGCAGTATTTGAGATAGGACACGTTTCCTTATTTTGATGCTGTTACCTCACAACAGCTTGGTAACTTTGTGAAAAATGAGTGTGTGTAACCAACACAGGCAGAAGTAGTTCAGTTTACCTTGGGATTCCAGCCTGGTGATTTCTATTCATTTTCATTTTCAGTCTGAGTTACAAGAAAGTGCTCTGAGGCCTTCAGTGACCCTGGCAATTACAAGTGACTGTTTTACTGGTGCACATTAGAAGTTAGGAATTTAAATTAACTGTTGTATATATTTTCTTCTCACCGAGCTAGGATGAATAGAGATTATGAAGGCTATGGACATCAAAACAGAGATACAAGGGAAGAGCAAGCTCTGGTGTGCAATGAGTTGATGCCAGTGTAAAGCAGAGATCAAAATAGCACAAGTAAGTGGTTTTTGGTGCACATTCATCTATCAGATAGATGACCAAAGAATTAGAAAGGCAAAGGCAGGTATCTGTGACAGATTGGAGTACAGGAAGGCTCAAACTGCAGATGGGAAGAACTGCAGGCAAGCAGGCCCTGGAATCAGATCCCATACACCCATCATCTCCAGTAGCAAAGGAAGACTTCCAATCTCCTTTGCTTTCCTCTGAAAAGTGGTATTATATCCTCACCAAAATCCCCTTTGCTACTTGGCTCACTCCATGTTTTGTGTTATTGACCTTTACTTGTCTGATCATGTCTAAATTTAGGTAAGACATTAATTGTTAGCTTGCTCCCTAGGGTGCCTAGAATACTTGAAGGTGCTGGGATATAATTGAAGCCAAACAGGAGAGTGTTTGTTTTTCAAAGTGTTCTGAAACTAGGGGCTAATTCAAGTTGTATACCTATATTTTTTTACTTTGGTGGGTAGGGGAATAGGGTGGGTGATTGAGTTTGTTCTGCTGTGAGGGATAAGGGGCCAGTTTGTGAAACTGGATCTGAGGCTGGATTTCAGACACCCTCAGCTTTTGACATGTGATTATCGCTCTTTGGAAGAAGATTTAACAGCACCAAGGAAAGAGGTTAACATGAAGCCAACATCAAGTGTGCTGAACTCTGGTCATTGAGAATACCATTGCTAATATTACTGTAAGTGTGTTTCCAGTAGAACATCACAGCTTTGTTTATCAAACAGACTCAGCCAAATTATTATCAGCTGCTGGGGATGGGTACAAAGCAGGCACTGTCAAGTCTCTCAAATCCAAATTTGAGCTGTTCTTTCCATGATGCAGCATATTATCTGTTACATGGCCATTCTCAGATGTGGAATAATTAATATAGAATTTTATCCATATAGTATAATATGGTTGCCATTGCTTGATGTTTAATGTTTTAATTGAAACAATTTGGTTTTCTTTGGGTTTTTTTGCTCTCTTCAGTGTAGCTGAGCATGAGCTACTGTCAGAGGCAGCACAAAGATGATTAAAGCCCTTGACAGAAACACATTCTGGGTGGATGAAGTGGCAGCTTGAGCACTAGAGAGGCTGCCTTGCCTTCCAACGATTGAAAATGCCCCACACAGTGCCTGGCAATAGCCATCCAGCCAGGAAGCAGCGGCAGCCTCCATGGGCTCTGGGCAGCCGAGGGCAGGGACTGGCAGCAGGGGGGGAGGAGGGGGGGGCTGCTCCTCTCCACAGAGATAGGTCTTCAACTAAAGTCCTTAAGAAGAATAGTCCTTAAACTGAGCAAGTGGAGTAGAAGAGAACACTGTCTAGTGCATCTTGAAACACACCCCGGTGGGGTTTGCTCCTGCCCGGCCTGGGTGCTTGTCCCGGGTGCCCCCCCAGAAGTGGTGTGTTCTGGGCCCAGGTGGGGCAGCAGGTGCTGATGAGAGGCAGCTGGGGCGGGCTGTGGGCAGGGAAGAAAGAGCGGGAATGGCGGGAATGGCCGTGCTGCGCTCCTGCCTTTGTTCCCGCTGCGGCAGGTGAGGGACGTTGGGGAGGAGAGCAGTCCTTGGTGCCCGTGGAAAAGGTAAGGCCTTGGGGCAGGGCTCAGTTGCCAGGAAAGCTCCTTTGGGCAGGGGGGAGTGGGCAGAAGCTGTTCCTCAGGCCCGCCTCAACTGGGTGTGGGGCTGCAACCTTGCTCCGGAGGTGAGGGGGCTGCAGCTCTTGAGCCAATGGCTGGTAAACCACAGCTGTGGCGCAGCAGGGCCTCAGGAGCCATTTTATGGGTCTGTCTGGGTTAGGAGCTGAGGCTGAGCAGGGCAGGGCACCCTGCATCGCAGCAAGTGCTCCTGCTTTCGGGAGTCATAGTCATGTCGTGTGTGTCCCCCCGCCCCCCCCCCCCCCCCCCCCCGCCCCCCCCGTGGGGGGGCCGGGGGGGCCATGTTGCCAGGGGGTGGGCCTGGACCAACGGTC